>PVIR01010813.1:0-14306 GCA_004026965.1 Petromus typicus | reverse complement strand
GCAAGATGTTCTCAGTGAGACATAATAATCACTTCCATAAATCATTCAGGTAAAAGCCTGTTCACACAGTCCAATTTTCATTCAGAGTTTTACCTAAATCCTATCACTCTTAGATTTCTGTATTCTCTCAGTTATAGCCCCATGAATGGCTTCACTGATGGGTTTTGGGACCAGAGTGTTAAACATCTCTATTCCCACTAATGTGCAAAAGGTTTAGGTGCCAGCACTAAGTTGAGCCAAGAAACCCCAACCCTTTCCCTAATCTTTGTCTTAATTAAATGGGGGAGAACATTATTCCAGATTATGGAAGATCAGGCTTCTTTTGTCATCTTGGCCTTTCTGCTCTCCAAGTCCTTTCAGTCTAGGCTGAGTATTGTTTAGAGCCCTAAAATGTTGGATCACCAGGGAGGATCCCATCAGTCCACCAACTTCTGTGTTTTGACCCTACCAACATTGCTTTATTCACTCTATTTCTTAATAACTGCTTAAGATTTCCGTAAGTTCTTGATTCTTCCATTTCTCCTCCTTTCTTAGTAACTGTTTAGATATACACACATGCACACTTTCTCTCTCTCTCTCTCTCTCTCTCTCTCTCTCTCTTTCTCAGGATGAGCCCTGTATGTAGCGTTTCCTTCTAGCTATCCCCATTGTTTTGTGAATCATTCTAGTCTTCATCATTAGATTCAGCATAACTTATTTTCCTTTAAAAATGGTCCTAATGCCAGTGGTCAGAATTGGGGTCTTTCCAATACATTCAGAACTTATATTTATCCACCTCTTACTTTCATTTTAGCCGTTAAAGATAGAGTTGTGTCTTTCTTTTTAATTATTAATTCATGCCTTTCTATTCTTTCTTTGCCTAAAACAAATATTTTAGTGAGTCAGAGTCATTCTAGCAAACCTTACATTTCCTGATCCAGTCTTTTCCATTGTCACTCAACTGTGTATACCATAATTCATTTTTGACACTACCTAGAGTTAGCACAACCCTAAAACTTGTATCATTAAGTTCCACAAGATTGCCTTCCCTTCACATTCCAGTCACCATCTCGGGGGCCACTTATTTTTCTTTTGATCTGTAAATTCAAAGGGGCCCATGATCTCTCATATTTGATAGTTTACTGAAGACTTAGAATTCAGGAAAGCTATTTTTATGGTGATAGTTTTATTATAAAGGATATACATAAGTTAAGGCCTGGAAGGATGAATCACCCCTCAGCTCTCAGTATGTTTGTCAACTAGGAACCTCTGCTGAATTTTTAGTGAAGTCTTATTGATTTAATTAAGTATTAAATATGATTTAATTAAGTCATTGGTCACTAATTGAACTTGGTCTCCAGCACTCTTCCATTTTCTAGAGGTCAGAGACCTAAAAGTTGGAACTTTCTAATCATGTGGTTGGTCTCTATGATTATCAAACCTAATCTTCAAACTATCCAGTGGCCCATCAAGAGTTTTTATTAATATGATGAACTCCTATATCTTAGAACCTTTAAAGGAGTCTTTGAAGCTACCAGCTGGAAACCCAGGACAAAGTTCAGACAAATTACATATGCCACACTAGCCTATTAATAGAAAATACACACATGAGCTACTATTGTAGCAAGCAATCACCATGTTTTTCCTTTGTCAAATGTGCTTGTCTGTGATGTTACTACTGTCGAAATCAGAAATATCAGAATTACAAGTGCTTCCACATTGAATTACCATTGTTGATCCCATGGAAGAGTATTGATGCCTTGCCCTTACTAACAACTTTAAATAAATATGTTTTAGGGAAGAAGTGTTCAATCCCACTGTTTTCATAAGTATTACCCCATTAATAAATAGGAATATTACACTGCTCTTCTGTGTTGATAGTTAAATTTCAGAGTTAAATATCTTGTAAGGATTATTATTCCGCTGAATTTACCAGTAGCATAACATACTAATTAATATTCTACTTTTCCTTTTTAAGTAATCTTTCTCTTTGAAGCATCAACTGGGAAACCACTAGGTGATGGGAAACATCTTTCTCATAAGGTAATGAAGTTTAGCCCTTTGAATGTAAATAACTACTATTCATTTCTTAATTTTTTCAAAATACTTTTATTTTAGAAAGAAAACAAATTTGTTTTGTATTTTAAATCAATGTGCATTCTACATAAAGTACTTATCTAAAAATGACAGAAAAACAAAAAGCACAATAGGAAACTATTATGCAAATTAATTGCATAAAAAATCTGACTTACTTGTCGTCTAGGCTCTTTAGTGCTTTTCAATGATGTGTTCTATTTTGATTAACAATTTAACACACGTAAGAGAAAATACAATTTTTTTTTGCAAACCTCTTATAGTTTTCTTATAGACCTATCTCTCACCAGCAGTTTTTTTTTTTTTTTTTTTGGAGACAGGGTCTCGCTTTGTGGTTCAGGCTGGCCCTGAGCTCAGCCTCCAACTCACATCACAGCAATCCTCCTGCCTCTGCCTCCCGAGTGCTGGGATTACAGGCGTGAGCCACCACGCCCGGCACTGTGGTATGTGGTATTGGTTGCTGCTGGGTGTGGGTCACCACACCCAGTATTGTTATGTGGTAACCGGGGAATCGAACCCGGGTCCTTACGCTTGCGGTACAGGCGCCGGAACCACTGAGCTAACTCCCCGGCCCTCTCACCAGCGTTTTTATTAAGTTTTAAGACCAGTTATAGGAACAAAAATACTTCATCTGGAAAGTACAAAAAGATCCCGGCTGGGTGTGGTGGCTCATGCCTGTATTATCAGCATTCAGGAGGCAGAGGCAGGAGGAATCCTGTGAGTTCGAGGCTTGCCTGGGATACATAGTGAGCTCAGGGACATCCTGAATTATAAAGTAAGACCATGTCTCAAAAAATAAATAAATAAAAGATCTCAATTATTTATTGGTTTCTCATTTTTTTTTTTAAACAAAGCATATTGTATTTTTTTCCATGTGATATGTTAGGGTCTAAAAATGCTTTTAACTTTATTAATAATTCCAGTGATGTATTATTCTAAATTACACTTTTTTTTTGTTTTTTTACAATGACTGGTTTAAATTTGAATAATAGATATGTTCATATGGTTCAGAAATCAAAAAGCATTAAAAGGGCCGGGAATTTAGCTCAGTGGTTCTGGCACCTGTCTTGCAAGGACAAGGGCCTGAGTTTGATTCCCAGTAACCACATACAATACTGATCAGGGAGACTCATGTCTACCAGCAATCAGTACCACATACCACAGTGCTGCACGTGGTGGCTCACGCCTGTAATCCCAGCGCTTGGGAGGCAGAGGCAGGAGGATTGCTGTGAGTTTGAGGCTGAGCTCAGGACCAGCCTGAACTATGGAAAGCGAGATTATCTCCAAAAAGTAATTTAAAAAATTAAATTAAATTAAATTAAATAATAAAAGGTAATATTTATAGTACATGTAAACACAATGACCTGAACGTATGGTTATGATCCTAACCGAATTCACAGTTCCTGACAAAATCTTCAGATATACTGAGTTATAAATAAACCTGTTTTGAGTCAGGAACTGTGGCATATGCCTATAGTTCAGCTACTCAGAGGAGACACAGGCAAGAGGACTGCTTCAGCCCAAGAGTTTGAGGTCAGCCTGGCCAATATACCAAATCCTTACTAGAGCATTTCCAATTGGTAAAAAACTTTTCATTACTAACTCATGTAGTAGATTAATGAAGAATGCCAGAAATACTCTTTTAGTATGGAAAAAAGTGATGATCTTAGAGTTAGGAGTCTGAGTTATAAGTTTGAGTCATGCTTAGCACCAGCTTTTTCTGATCAAGATAACTTCATGTCTGTAGGCTTCAACTGTATATAGTATTATATATATCCATGTATTTGCTGTTTTACAGGAAATTGATGTGAAAGAATATAAATTTTCAGGGACTGGAAATGCGATACTTATATATTTTTTTCTAATTTATTAACAAACTCTAAAACTATACGTGTAAAATAATCTGTTGTATTATTTTCTTATAATTTGAAGGACAGGTTTCTCTTGAATTGCAGGTGTCTTAGTTTTTCTTTTCTTGTCACTGAGACAAAATACTAACACCCAGAGTTCAAGGGAGAAAGTATTATTTAGCTCCCAACTATTTGGAGGTTCAGTCCATAATCTGATAGCTCCAAGGCAGGGTAGCTTGGCAGAGGGGCAGTACAGAGGAGAACAATTTATGGTGGTTAGAAGAAAGCAAAAGCAGCTAAGAAAGGGCAAGACAAGCCTCTTCCTGTCTGTTACATTGTGTCCAGGCTACCAAAATTAGGGCAGTGCCAGCCAATCATGGATCACAACTTTAATCCTAGCATCACACACTCTAGATTCAGGAACTTCTGAGAAACCCTCAGCTGTGACTACATGAGGCTTGGAGGGGACATCTAAACCCAAACCATAACAGTAAGCAAAGTACAGCTCTAGTGCAGCTCTTGAATTATTAGCATATTGACAATTTAAAATCAGATAACAGGTATATTTCACCATTATAAATAGGAGACTGACATTTAACTATTAGTAAAAGATGTTCTTATAATTGAATAATTAATATATTCTTGATGTCAGCACTAAAACTAATTTAACTTTTTTTTTTAATTTTAGAATGAAATTTTGGAAATTGCTCTAGATCAAAAAGGACTTACCAATGATAGAAAAATTGCTTTCATTGATAAAAATAGAGATCTCTATATCACATCAGTAAAACGATTTGGGAAGGAAGAACAAATTATCAAACTTGGTAAAAATAATTTTAATATATTTGAACTTTTAATTATTGCTTATATTTGTAGATGTACTGTCATATACTAAAACATTTACTTGCTTGAGTGAGTATGAAAACATTTGATCTCACATTTTTTAGCTATGTAATTCCATCTTAATAGCAAGTCTTGAGCTACTGCAGTTTAATTGGCATTGAAAGAAAGATCTGTAAATTAAAAATATAGTGGCTCTATTTCATAATTTTATGTGAAATTTTACATGTGTTCCAAATAATCAGAAAGTTGAGATGTACCTAGCAGAAATTAGATCCTGTTTGTCAGCTGATTTTAAAGATATACTTTTAGTATTTAGATACTGAAACTAATGGAGCATTAACATTCTGCTTTACATTAAGGAACAATGGTGCATACTTTGGCCTGGTGTGATACATGCAATATCCTTTGTGGACTTCAGGATACTCGATTTACAGTGTGGTATTATCCTAATACAGTTTATGTGGACAGAGACATTTTGCCTAAAACACTATATGAAAGAGATGCCAGGTAACATTTACTGCATAAAATTCTGTTGGATAGTAAATATGACTCAAATGATCATGTTTTTATCTCTAATTTCAGTCCTGTAAGGCATCTTTCACTTTAATCAGACTCAACCAAATAGTTTAGCTAAAACTAAACTAGCTAAAACTAAAACTAGCTTTAAAGAGATTTACATGATAAAGCAAATTGAAAGTACAATGTGAACTATTTACTCTTCATATTAATATAATTTTTAAATTTATTGTGGTTTAATGAGAGTTCGGGTAGGTTTTTGCAGTATGATTTAGTGATTTTAAATAGGCACTTGAGACTTTTTCAGTGATGCACAACTTCATTACAGCTACACAGCACACATTATCATTGACTTTAAGACCTTCAAGAATATACATATCTGTCTCTTATACTGGATTTTTGGCTGTTATTAAAATAAAAAATGAAGTTACTAAAAAGAGCTTTTAATTAATCTAAATGATTTGTAAAACTCATACATATTTATATTCCTAACTTTTCTGATCTTTTAGCCTTGGCAAAATAGGAATATAAAGACTTATTAAATCTAAACCTTAGCTTTGTTTTCAAATATGTTTTGAGTTTATTTTAAATATTGAAGTTTACAACCTTAGGAAAACAAGAGAGGTATCAGAATATAACAACTTGGGGCCGGGGACTTAGCTCACTGGTCCTGGTGCCTGCCTTGCAAGCACAGGAGCCCGGCTTCGTTCCGTGGTACCCATGTACAGCAGTGCTGGGCGTGGTGATTCATGCCTACCAGCAATCAATACCACATACCACAGGGCCAGGCATGGTGGCTCATGCCTGTAATCCCAGCACTCAGGAGGCAGAGAGAGGCAGGAGGATTGCTGAGTTCAAGGCTGAACTCAGGATTAGCCTGAACTACAAAGCAAGACCCTGTCTTAAAATATATATATATAAACTTTCTTTTGAAAATACTTTAATGAAACAAAATATCAACTTATTTTTGAAAATACTTTAATGAAAAGATATTAGTCTCCTTATTTAAAACTCACCTCTTTTTATTATGACAAAATTATCTCAAAATGCAGCTTAATTTTTATTAGCTAATGTGGAGGTCTCCTTCTTGAGGAGGGACACTGGTGAGATGACCATGGACACAATGAATGTGACTAAAAGGTAGATGTTAATGGCAAGTTTATTGGGCTGGCAGCAGATTCTTATAGCAGTGAAAAAGAGTCACAAGTGCAACAGGGCAGGCTTAGGAGAGGGAGAAGAGAAACATCACTTTTTACAACAAAGACAGACACAGTTAACTGTTATATCTGGAGGAGCCAAAACATCTTATCCTCTCAGGCTAAAGGACGTGTGTTAACCAGGACAGCATGCAAACAGACAGTTATCTAGGGAGCGAGGACTAGCAGAAGGCAAAACAAACAACGGGTGGAATTCAGGGCTGGCTGGCCCCTCCCAACCTGCACCTGGAGTGACTCGGTTTCCTGGGGTCTCAGGCTGCATGTACAATCATACATTCCTAGTTCCATCCACACGCTTACCTCGTTAATACCTTTATAAATAAAAGCTAAGTTATTTAATCATTTACATTATTTTAAGATTCAGAACACTGAAAATTGTTAATCAGTATTCCTTCACTGTGACAAATATCTGAGATAATCACCTTATGCGAAGTCCCGTTTTGGTTCACAATTTCAGAGGCTTCAGCCCATAATCAATCAGTCTTTTTGCTTTTCAGCCTGTGGGCAGGTGGCACATCATGGCAATAAGTTGCAATGGAGCCAAACCTCTTATTTCAAGACCAGGAAAGAGGAGGAAGGGGCCCGAGTCCCACTTGCCCCTTCAAGGGCGTGTCTCTAAAGGGCGTGAAGCCTGCCCCATAGGCCTTACATCCTCCCAGGGGGACACCGTGAGAGCGAGTCTTTACCATAGGACCATTAGCAGAAACTTCAGGTGTAAATAACAGCAAAATCACTTCACAGTCATCACTTTAGGAATAGCTCTCAAATATATAATAATTTTTGTCCCTTTGTATTTATGTTATTTTGTTTCAAGTAGAGTATTTTTATATAGCAAGTTAGTTTCAGATTTTTTTCTTTGAGTAACATTTAATCATTCTTTACAAGTAAAATTTTCTTATAATTAATTAAAATGATCTGTGCTAAGCATTAAAACTAATTCAACATTTACGTTTTTTTAAAAAGCAACTTTAGAATAAAACCTTACAAAATTCCGTAGAGTTAGTTGGGGTGAGTTCAGTTTGGAGAGGAGGAGAGAGAGAGCGAGAGAGTAAGAAAGTGTCTGTCTTGTCTGAGGGGTTTATTCCCCAGACTTCTGCTTAAAATATAGCTTTAATTGTTCTTTGCTTTTTCTAACAGTGAATTTAGTAAAAATCCCCATATTGTAAGTTTTGTTGGAAATCAAGTAACTATAAGAAGAGCGGATGGCTCCCTGGTACATATCAGCATATCGCCATATCCTGCTATTCTCCATGAATACGTAGGCAGTTCCAAATGGGAGGATGCCGTAAGACTTTGCCGCTTTGTTAAGGTACTTTACATTCTGATCCATACTGGGTAGGTAATATTTGTGGGCCTAACTTTGTGTAAGATGGATAATAATATGTAGGGCTAGAAAAATTGTTAATACAATTATATCTTTTGTTTTGTAAATGAACACAAAGGAACAGATGTTGCTGTTTGAATTATTCTTAAAAAAGCTATAATTAGACCAGTAGTTTCTCTATCATAAAAAAATTATTTTATCATTTGAAAATCTTCCATGGAAGATTTTTTTAAGGCCATGTTCCTAGCCAGGCGTAGTGATGCATATCTGTCATCCTAGGCACTTCGGAGGCTGAAGCATGAGGCCCACAAGTTGACGATAGTTGACCTAGTCAGCTTAATGAACCCTATTTCAAAAATTTTAAAAGAAGATGGGATGTATCTCAGTAGTAGAGTATTTGCCTACCATGCATACTGCCATGAGTCCAGTCCTGGTCCTTGTTCCCACCAAGTCAAGTTACTGAGTTCTGCCATCACAGAGATACTACTTCATTAGATCTATGTTCAGGAGGACTGGACATATTTTTAAGTTCCTCAGATGATTTTTGTATCACTTATGTTAAAATCTGCTTTAGATTAGCTTATTCCAGCTTGGTTGAATTCAATATTTCCCAAAGATGTTTGAGCATAGACCTCTTTTATTAAATATCAGATAATATCACTTATCACAGTGTTGTGGGGTAGTATTTAGATTGTTTCCCTTACAATAAGTTACTTGTAAGTTATGGTTTTTGTCACTTCATCAGAATGACTGGGTGTTTTATAGCCTTGAGTTATTTTAAATTCAAAAGCAAATTCTTGGCCTGTGTCTGGAGTTCCGTGGTACAACATTTGCCTAGCACCTGGAAGTCCTTGGGCTCCATCCTCAGGATAAAAAAAAAAAAATTAATAAATCTTGGTAATTAGAAATTAAAGTTTTTTAAAAAATTTATTTGAAAGGAACTCCCTATATATTAGTATATTTTAACAAATAGCCATAATGAAATTCCTACATGATTTTTAGTTTTTTAGTGAGTGTTCTATAATTATTTTCTTTTTAAAACTGTCTTATTTGATTATGAATATTTACATCATTGTTTACTTTAAGATAGTACAGTGTTCTCATATTTTACTTTAGGAACAAACCATGTGGGCCTGCCTAGCTGCTATGGCAGTTGCTAACCGAGATATGACGACTGCAGAAATAGCCTATGCAGCCATCAGTGAAGTAAGTAAATTATATTCACATGTAAGAACGTGTGTATGGTTTTACTCATCATAATTTGTAACATTTCTTATTATCTACTTCAAATATTTTTTTTTAGATTGACAAAGTCCAGTACATCAATTCTATAAAAGATCTTCCATCTAAAGAATCAAAAATGGCCCACATCCTACTGTTCAGTGGGAACATTCAAGAGGCTGAAATAGTACTACTTCAAGCTGGCCTTGTTTATCAAGCAATCCAGATCAATATTAACTTGTATAACTGGGAAAGGTAATAAAAATATTTTTCCTCACTTTCCAAACCTGATTGACCTTAATGTATTCTTTAATCTACCACTTAGTAAATTCCACTTTCCACTATGTGTAATAGTTTCTTAATACCACAGAATTTTTATATTTATTAATAATTTGCAATGAAAGATGTATGCCTTCTTTGAATTTCTAATTAATTTGAAGTTAGCGTATGAAAAAGAAAGGAGAGTAAAGGTGTCTTTCAAATTTCTGATTTAGTACTGAGAAAATGGTGGTCACATATTCTGTAGGAAAGATATAATCAAGTCAAATTGGAAATGTATAAAGAGATACATGACAAAAGTTTATTAAATGTACTTAGAACTTTCCCTTAAATACAGATAACAAAAATGGAATATGGTTAATTTTTTTATTGATAAATGATGGTCTTTAGTATGTCCTAATCTATACTATAAAAAATTCAGCCACTCTGTCTTTTCTTTTACACAAACTGATTGTTAATGTTCATCTATACAGAAGATCATGAAATATGTTGTTGGTTCTGTAAAAATAGTCATTATCCTTGTTCTATTTATAATTTATAAAGTTCAAGGTAACTACTTTGGGAAGAGGTAGAGCACATAATTTTAAAACTATTTTAAGTAACTAACAGAAAATTGTGTATACTATTACCAAGTTGTTTCTTTTGTTTTTTGTTGTTGTTATTTATTTGTTTACATTGTTTTCAGACAGGGTCTCACTGAATAGTCCAGGTTGGTCTCAAACTCTCAGCAGTCCTCTTGCCTGAGCCTTCCAAGTGCTAGGATTACAGGCCTGTGCCTCCATACCCAATATTTAAAGTATTTATGTAATTAATAATAGACACTACTATTCATATAGCATTCTATTCTTTTCCTTTTTTTTTGAGACAGGGTCTTGCTCTGCAGTTCAGGCTGGTCTTGAATTCACTGTGTAGCCCAGGTTGGCCTTGAACTCCTGCCTCAGCTTCCTGAGTGCTCGGATTGCAGGCATGCACCACCATACCCAGCCTTCATATAGCATTCTAAATATTGTACTATGTAACAGAACCAAATTTTATCTTTATCTTAAAAAGCTTATGATCTCAGGCTGGAGATTTAGCTCAGTGGTTCTGGTACCTGTCTTGTAAGCACAAGAGCCTGGATTTGATCCCCATTAACCACATACAGCAGTGCTGGATGGGGAAATTCAAGCCCATCAGCAGTCAGAACCACATACTACAGTGCTGGGCATGCTGGCTCACACCTTTTATCCCAGCACTTGAGAGGCAGAGGCAGGAGGATTGCTGTGAGTTTAAGGCTGAATTCAGGGCCATCCTGAACTACAAAAGCAAGACCCTGTCTCAAAAATACCCAAAAAACAAAGCAAAAAAAATCTTATGATCTCATTGAAAATTCTACTTTGTTGTTATTGATAATAGTGAAACCTCTACTTCAGTGCTTGTGATTATGAGGAATTGTGCTGAATATATTTTTCATTTCTTTCTTTTTTATTTTTTTCTGGCAGTACTAGAGGTTACATCTAGGGCTCTACCTTTTTATCTGTAATTATTTATCTTTGCAGAGATGTATATCATCTTTTCCCTTTCATATTTTACAGTGCTTAAAGGATAGAAACTTTTCATAGTATCTGTATCTAGTAGGTATTTAACATCTGTGCTTTTAATGTCTATATAATAATCATTTTGTTGTACTCTTCCCCTTCAGACTTTTTTGGGTGTAGGTAACATGCACTGAATAAGTAGGTGTCATAACAGGAAGATAAGAACATTTGCCTCTGATGTCCTGTTATACAAGTTCTGAACATCTCTTATACTTCCTTGACCTGGGCAAAGGACTGCTTTTTATTTTCTCCAACTATAAATTTCTTAGGATCTGGATCTTCACATTTACTTCATTATCTTATATTCAGTCCATGGCTAGGAGTATTGCTCAGTGGTAGCATGCTTGCCTAGCATATGTGAGGCCCTATGTTTGACGCCCAGTGCTACAAAAACAAGTTTTCAGTCTTTGGAAGCAATGCCAAGTGACTATACTTATTCTCTGCTGGGGACTTCAAATTTCCCCACTATCCTTATATCCTGCTCACTACACACATTCTTTCCATTTCTCAGCAAGTGACTCTCTGCCTTAAGATTATTAGATTTCAGGGAGAGGGAAAGCAAGAGGGCCAAAGAGAATGTATTGAGGAAGGAGAATGTAACCTGGGTGTTTATCTACCTCTCTCACTGATGTCTCCTTTCACTCTGCTTCTTTTTTTATCTAAGCCAGTCGGTTCAAGTGCTGGTAGACCTCTAAATTACCCATAAAATGATAGAGATGGAGGCCGAGGGGATTGCCCCAGGGTTCCGATGACTATCTGCACACTTAAGATCCCCAAATAATGCAAATCTTATCTAGTTCATATTATCCAACTGCCTGTTCATCATTTCTGTTAGATGGCTTTCCTGTTTTAGTTGCAATTTGTTTATTCCCTCTGTTCTTTTTGTAAGGCATCCTCTCTTATCCTTTCACTTTTACAGAGCTAGATAGTTTCCTCATCCCTTTCCTCTCTGTTGTGAACCATTTCCCTGCAAAATACCTGTGACACTCCTGTACTCATCTACTTCACTACCAGCGCCCTTGTCTAAGTTGATCTCTGTACATTTACTTGCAAAGGAAAGAGCTGTTGGTTAGGAATTAGAATGGGGTCTTTGGAATCAGACCTGGGTTTGATTACAAATGGAATTGTAGATTACCAAAGCTCTGTTAGCTTTGGTTTATGTTTAAAATGGTGATAATAATCACCTCATGATTTGTTGTCAGGTTAAGTAAAATAGCATGAGAAAATTTTTTGCATGCAGTCTGATCCATAGTAAATCTTTAATAAATGATAGTAACTGATTATCTGTTGAGGATGTCTAAGATCCAGATTAGGGTCTCTGGAAATACAACAGTCAACAAAATCATGAGTTGACAAGTTTGATAATGCAGACTCTAACTGATATAGTTAAGATAAAAAGGTAGAAATAGAAAAGATTATATATCATATTTGATATAAGAATCGATTTATAACAGCATACTCTAAAGAAGGCCCCTTAATTGCCTTTTTCTCTCCAGATTATGGGGTCTAGGAGGGTATAGGACACACAGGTCTGAAGTTCAGGAGATCTCCTAGAAACTGAGGAAATCATAATGCTATAGAGAATAATGAGGTCGTGTGTATGGCTAAGATTAATCATGAGAATTTAGCCATCTTTTCAGGTTTTTTTTTTTTAATGGTCCTGGGGATAGAACCCACGGCCTTGAGAACACCAGGCAAGTGCTTCGTCACTGAGCTACATTCTTGGCCCAGCTAATCATGAGAATTTAAAGAATAAAAATAATCAAGATATGCATGAACAAATTTCCAAAAATGAGTCTAGCCATTCGCTATTGTAAATATATCCTCATAAAGGAAAAGGAAGAAAAGAAGGATGGCATCTCTGCTGAATACCTACATTTAAAGGTCTAGTTTAAGAGGTGAGCACAGAAAAAGAGATTGAGGAGTAACAAAAAGGTGAAATTTTTCAAAAATGTTACTATGGAAAAACAAACAATAAAGAGATTACTATTTTAAAAATCCCCACTTGCTTATCAACAATTACCATTTTATAGACAGTCTCTTTCTTTTCCCCATCTTTTCACCTTACTTTCATTTTAAAAGAGCCCAATTGCCATATTATTTTATTTGTAAATATTTCAGTGTTATATCTCTTAAAGTTTTTTAAAAGTATAATCCAAATATTATAACCATACCTTAAGAAGTTAGCATTAATTTTATTTGGTGCTCTTATATTTCATTATATTTCACAAATGTTTTGAGCTTTCTTTGATTCAGAATGCAAAAAGATCTACATATTGTGATTAGTTGAAATATTCTTAAGGTTTTTTCCTTAATAGATTTTCTATTTCTTTTTGTGTTTCTTACAATTTTCCCATTGAAGTAACTAAGCCTGTAGAATTTCATAGGCTCAACATTGTTGCTTACATCTTTGTAGTATCATTTACTATTTTTTACTACTTCTTTTTCCTGAATTAGCTGTAAACTGGTTGTTGAAGCTAGAAAGCTAGACCTTGACAGGTCTAGGTTTAGTTTTTGTTGGGGAAAAGGAGGAGTAAGATCTAATGAAAGATGGTGTCTATATTTCCATGGTGACTGGTTGTGTGTTTTATTTCCATGGTGACTGGTTGTGTTTAAAAGCCATCAGTGATAACTGCCCCGATGTGTTAATTAGCTGCTCAAAGATTGATTCTGACATTGTAGGGTAGAATTTAAATACTGAATGATAAATCGATTACTTGTTTGTTTGGGTTTTTTTTGAGACAAGGTCTCACTTTTAGTTTAGACTGGTCCTGAGCTCAGCCTTGAACTCACAGCAATCCTCCTGCCTCTGCCTCCTGAGTGCTGGGATTACAAGTGTGAGCCACTGTGCCCAGCATTGTGGTGTGTGGTACTGATTGTTAATAAGTGTGAGTCACCATGCCCAGCATTGTTGTATGTGGTTACCGAGGATCAAACTCAGGACCTTGTGCTTACTAGGTGACGCCACAACCACTGAGCTAAATCTCCAGCTCTTGGTTGCTTTTTAAAATCCCCAAATTTCTATATTTATTTAAATCTTTTAAAAAGAAACAGTTTTAAATTTGTTCCTATGTGTTACTTTCTTTGAGAAAGCATAATGTTTCTGGTTTATGCTTCTGTCTTTCTTATTTAAATTTGAAAATTGCCTGCTACTTTGTAAGATACAGCTCCTAAAGAGTTGTAAGTAGGCAGATTATCTGTTTGATGTCTTTTGGACTTTTTGATGGTATTCTCTTTTCAAAAATTGAAATTAAGGGGAGCAGGAACTAGAAGCTGTAAATAATTGTATTGGTCTTATGTGTACGTATTCATAAAGATAATTTCTTTTGTTGTGGTGGTGGTACCAGAAAATGATTGAATCCAGAGCCTTTGGAGTGAGTTAAATCTTAAGTAATTTTAATTTTTT
>PVIR01010812.1:0-48919 GCA_004026965.1 Petromus typicus | reverse complement strand
GTATATTATATACATAATAAAAGTGATCTGAGGATGATAAATGTTTTAACATCTGACATTATATTTAGGTCAAATATGGCTACTTTCAAATATCATTTAATAGGAATCTAGATGCCACAAAATCAATGTCATCCTTAACTTCAGTGTCAACTTTGAAGAGATAATCATTTGATTTATTTCAATCAACACCAAAGACATACTGTGCTCTTTGTTCAGTACCAAAACTATTTAAGAATAAGCAGAAATACCCAAATAGGAGATATTTGTGATTCTAAAATAATACTGCCCTTTTACTGTGGATTATGGATAAGGTGGTATAGCCACAGTAATAAAGAAAAATTGCAAATGTTACTGAGAACACTTCAGATATGATGCCAGAATATTTGAGAAGCTAGTCTGCTTAGCATTGACTGCCTAACGGTGAGTGTGAATAAAAGCTCTGCTCTAAGACTCATAATAGCTCATAGTATAACAGCTATGAGCAGTCTCCAAGATACCGTGACAATCTCAAAGATAACTGAAGGATTCCATCTATTCCCTAAACTTCTTGCAATCTCGTGCTGCATTTAAACATAGAAATTTTCCCATTCAGAAAGCGATGGCTGGAAAGGGTCAGTAGGTTAAATGTGTAAATGTGTATTGTTCCACTAACAATAGTATAACTGGCCATTTGTTTAAAGCAAGGTAAACAAGTTCTTCTTTTCATTAATACTATCCCTCTAGTGATCTTTCCACTATGGTTTTATAGTTTTATTGTGCTTCTTGGAGATTTATAGAAATGGAAATTCACAAAAAACTCTCCTTTTGTTGTTTTCCCATTCACTGTTAATGAATAATTTACTAAAGACCTTTTGGAAAATTAAGTTTCCATTTTGAGAGAAATATAGATGAGTAGACAAAAGACACACGTTTCAGATCAGGCTTCAGATATTAATGTCACCTATTTTGGTAAAATAAGAAGTTTGAGCAAGGACATATTCAAAAAATATCAACACTTTTCATATATTTCTTCTATAGAAATGAAAGAATACTTTATATTTAAATAATTATTTATATTTAAATAATTGTCTTTCTTACATTTTTTACTTGAGGAATGGATCATAATTCTTTCTTAAAAACCTATGCACTACTTTTTTTGTTTTAAGTCAAATGTCTACAGAGTCTCTGTTCCGATCGTGCTGGTGGTGATGGGAACATTATGGGTCATGACAAAGAACCTTCTTCCTTACTGCTGGACATCTGCTTTTGGCTGAAGAACAGGCCTTATCACCTGGTGAAGCTGGATGGGCAAGGAAGAGGCTAAGGAGGAGTTACTTGTGAGGACCAGCTTGACTATTCTGTATGTCTAGGAAGTAAGAAGCACCCAACCTAACATATCCTTTCTATTCTTGGAAAGTTATAATTATTAGAAAAATACATTTATATTAACTACAAATATTTAAAAACATTTCCATTCCTTTTATCATTCATTTAAAGAACATACAACAGATTTACATCTTTTTTCACATCAGATACATTATTTTTATATTTGTTTACATTTAGTAAGCGGGGTGTTTTGTACACTCACATCTGCTCACAGACCATGCAGCAGGTGTCACAGTCCACAGGTGTCCAAGGCCACACCACCAGCCACAGAAGTGGTGAAACCTGAGACCGGTGGCTCAGCAGAGTCCAAAACATGTGGGGATGAGACTGTGTCTAGAATTTTGGAAGAGAAAATCAAATAACAATTTATAGACGAAATTTTGGCTCACATATTTCTCAACCTTCAAGACACAAATTAACTTCCCTGATGTATCTTTGGAATCAAGGAATTACAGTTTCTGTTTGTTCTTAATGTCTTTTGATTTTAAAACATACACAAATAGTTACATAATTCATACATGCCTTGTGTTGTAAATATGTGTAAAGCACATATTCATGTAGATAAATTAGAAACAGAAAATTGTGAGCATCCAAAGCTCCTATAATGTATATTTTTTATAATTCACCTTCTTCTAGGTCACAACTACTATATGATCATTTTTATGAGGATAGCTTCCTTGTTTATAGTATTGCTATCATTCTGCATTCCTCCTAACAATGCCAATCAATTTCACCTTTTTTGGTATTATGAAAATAGAATACCACATGTGCATTTATAACATCAACATTATATGTTAAGATTCTCATGTGCTATTAAGCATATAGTTTATTTATTTTCACAGACTTTTATAACATTGTTACAAAAATGCATATCAAACCTTAGTCATCATGCATTTGATGCCTGAGTTGAGTTGTATTTCTTCTTTTGATTTTTCTTTAACAAGCAAAATCTTTCATAATTTGCAAATTACTTTTGCCAATGTATAACATATGCATATTGAACTAAAACAAATAATGTAATTTTTTAAAAAAATAATCTTTATTAGTACATTATGAATAAACATCATCATTGCATTCAACATTGAAAGTTTGTACCAGAATATGACACTTTATTCTCATTTTTTCCCTTTTCCCCCCATCCTGCAAACCCCCACACCATATATACAAAATCTTTGTTTTCTTTTTTTTTATTATCACCACATTCATTTTTTCCTCATTATTAGCTCTTATATTCTGTTTCCGTTTAAATATTTTCTACTTCACAATATCAGCTATACATATGACTACTAATTTACAACTTAATTTTCTCATACCAGAGAAAAGACTCCATATTTACACATCTGTGACCCATTTATTTCACTTATGAGGATGTCCTCAAGGTACATCCATTTGAGTATGAATGACTCAATCTTATAATTTTTAATGGCAGAGTAATACTCCATTCTGTAAAAGAACCACATCTTTTTTATCCATTCTTCAGCTGATGGACATTTGGGCTGTTCCCAAGACTTGGCAATCACAAACTGAGTTGACATAAACACAGGTGCTCATATGTCACTGTGAAGTTACTCTTTTAATTCTTTTGTATATACCTAGCAGAGCAATGGCCAGGTCAAATGGGACTTCCAATCCTAGTTTTTTGAGGAATCTCCGCACTGATTTCCACAGAGCTTGAATGAGTCTACATTTCTACCAGCAGTGGAGAAGGGTTCCCTTTTCTCCACAGCCTCGCCAACATTTGTTGCAGGTTAATTCTGAAGTGACAGCCGTTCTTTGTGGAGTGAGATGAAATCTCAGTGTTGTTTTCATTTGCATCTCTCAAATGACAAATGATGTTGAGCATTTCTTCACATACTTCTTAGCTTCTCTTATTTCTTCCTCTGAAAAGTATCTGTTCATTTCAGATGCCTATATTTGAATTAGGTCTTTAAATTTGGGTGGGCTGATTTTTTAAAGCTCTTTATATATTCTAAATAGTAGCCATTTATCTGAAGAACAGCTGGTAAAGATTCTTTCCCACATTGTTGGTTGCCTTTTAACTCTGTTGATGTTTTCCTTTGGTGTGCAGAAGCTTTTTAAAAGAATGAGGTTCCACTTATTGATTTCTTCTGCCAATTCTTGTGCTATAGAGTTTTTGTTTAAGAAGTCTTTCCCTTAGCCAGTGTCTTCAAGAGTTTTACCTAACCTGTTTTGCAGCAGGTTTAGTGTATCTGTTTTAATATTTAGGTCTCTTATCCACTTTGATTTTAGCTTGGTATATGGTGAAGGAGCTAGGTCTAGCTTTAGTCTTTAGCAAGTTAAAGCCTAGTTTTTCCAGCACCATTTGTTAAAGAGACTATCTTTTCTCCATTGAGGATTTTTGACTCCTTTGTCAAAGATGAGGTGGCTCAGTGTATCTGGAGTAGTTTCTGTATCTTCTAAAATATTTTATGAAATAAATATTTTTATGTAGATAAATTTTGGTATGCAGCTGGAATTAAAATCTATAGGAAGTTTACAATATTTTTCTCACTATCAGAAACAATATTATAGTTCTTTATACACAATAAAGTTTATTAAAATTAAATCGTAGAATACAAAACCTCCTACAGTTTTCTGGTATTAGTGAGGAAAAAACATATAGTAGATATTGCAGTTTAGCTCAGTTTCTTGAGATTAGAATTCATACATTACCAGCACTACTTTGAGAAAATATAATTTAATAGTCAATAATATAATAAGAACATACTATGCAATTAGCTTATGGATAACTGAAGACAAATAATCACATTGATCTTATGCCATGGGCCAAAATTCAGAAGAAAGAGCACTGATTTACTTTCTATTTCTTGGAGAGTTGAGCAGTTTCTCTCATATTTTTGCCTTTTTCAACATATTGCTGTAACTTTGCTTCTTTCTTTGCCTTCTATAATTTCCCCTGGAAAATCACCCTGAATGCGACCCAGCATCCCAGATCTGTAACACCGTAACACCTACCTATAAGGGGCATCTGGAAGCATGTTTTTGTTTTGTTCAGATACTTGTTAACAGGATACTTCTTGTCTTAGATCCTCTTTCATAATTCATATTTGCAGAAAATAACAATCTTCCATAACAAATTGGATCATATTAGGTTTTATTGAATTGTTACATATCATTAAAATTACTCCTGCCAAGGTCTCTTGTTACATAGCAAGGAATTGGTCATTCAGAGGCAATGCTGAGTCTTCTGACTGTGGTGCTTTGATTCATCTCCTCTGACAGCAGAAGGTGGATGTCACAGACTTCATCTGCTCACTCAACTGCACTGCGTTTCTCTATCATTTGTGCTTTCCTAAAGATATGGTCTTGGCTCCTTGTTTTGTACTTTGCAAGATGCATTGTAACAGGGGCAACCCTTTTGGTAAAACATAGGGCATGTGTGAAATTTCGGCTGTAAAGGAGTCTGAGATATACAACGTTGTTAGGCAACAACAGAACAAGAGCTGGATCCTGGCATCATAAAACCATGGGAATTCTTTTTAAAACAGTAAGCACAATTCTGACATTAGCTAAGATGGTTATAATTAATTAATGAGAGGTTAAAAAACCCACTCATTTGACACATGTATTTGCTTCAGCAATTTTTAAACTGCTTCAGATACCTAATTCCATAGAAAGTTCTAAACACAGTATTGATAAATGATGATTCTTATCATCTAAGACCTGACAGTATCATAGGAGATTCTGTTGGATTATTGCCTTATTTCATGAAGATTTCTTAGAGTCTGACTGTATTATTTTAGTGTGTACTGGCCTCTGATGTTGATCCAGAAGTAAAAATGAAACATTATTACATGGGATATTTGACCTGGGTGGTGAAATAAGCATAGCTGTTCTCCAAGAAAAAAAAAAAATGAGAAATGGAGGAAAGGTATTTCTATTTCAGACAAGCTGCAGGTATGTGAAAATATATGACATCAATAGCATCAAAACAAGAATTGAGAAAGAAAAGCAAAACCACTGGGAGGTGTGGGTGTGTGTGTGGATATTTATTTATATACATGTATTTGTATGTAGCATGTGAGTGTGTTTATGCATATTCATGGGGTGTTTTCCCCTGATTTCATATGCCTAAATTCCAGTCCCTAGTACTGAAAATGTGAATATAGTTGAAAATAGGGTATTTACAAATGTATTAGTTAAGATGCATATTGCTAAGTGAAGGTATTACAGTTATGTCACACTTACACTGATTTATTTATAAGGATTCCAATAATCTTTATAAATTCCAATATAAATATAAATTCCAATAATCCTTAGGATAGGACATAATCATAGAATTGTCAATTAACATTCACCATTTTTTGAACAATTTAAAGCTTTCCTATGGAAATATATATTAACTATCTATTTCTAGGAAATAAGAGACATCTAACCAAACATACCCTTTCTATTCTTAGAAAGTTATAATAATTAGAAAAATACATTTATATTAACAACAAATATTTTGAAACATTTTCTATTCATTTTATTATTCAATTAAGCAACATATGACAGATTTACATCTTTCTTCACATCAGATACATTATTTTTATATTTGTTTACATTTAATAAACTGAATGTTTTTGTACACTTTAGGAATATATTATGATCAAGTTCCTCACAGAATTTTTACCTGCACAAGGTATATCTTGACTCTTATGTTTTTTCTGTTCCTCTCCTCTCCCAAGATATAATATTAAAGTATTCCCATCTTAGAGTCCTGTTCAAATTCTCTGACACTATCTATAATTTGTTCTAATTCACACAATAAGTGTTTTTATTCTACACACCATGTTTTAGCTACAACAGTGGCAAGTTGCTTCCTGCCTAAATGTTGCTGTTGACATTTTCCAGAGAAAACTGGAAAGCATTTGAAACTTATATTATCTCAACTAGGTTTGAAATGACAGCATCATGCTGTTCCTTGAGTAGCTGTGAAATAGCCTCATTTATCTCTTGGAAACATCCATCCTTCCTTTCTGTGGCACTTCAAATGTTCCAAACTGAAAATCATCAAATCAGTCTGTGTCGTGAAAACCATTTTGGAAGAATGAGGTCATGCAGGCCTATTTGAATATGAAAGTCTTGGAAAAATCTGAATAAAGATGCACTGTCTGAGGAGGACAGGTTCATGAGTCAAAATAAAGCAGCAAAATCCACCTGGGCTGGTGTACACAGCTAAGTGTTTCAGCTCTGAGATCTGCCCAGCCAGGCCAAGGGGAAGAAGAGAAGCACTCAGGAGTTTCAGAGACAAATGCACAGCTTTATTCCAGTAGCGATGGACTGGCCTGAAGTCTCTCCACAAAGAGCCTGATCCAGAAAGTAGTTGGATGCTGGCTTTTAAACCCTAGTTACAGAATGTTCTAGAAGTTTAGGTGGAGTTATATTTTAGCCTCATTTCATCAGTTACAAGCTTATCAGTTTCATTGGCTACTACAAAGTACACACTACAGGCTTCAATAATTAGAATGGTGTGCAGATTTCCCCCTCTAAGAGAAGCAAGTATAAGAATCTTCTCTGACAACCAATGCACATTGAAGCTGAGGGCCTGAATCTTCTGAGGCTCCAACCTCACTTGTGCAAAAGCTGCAAAGCACAATGGAAGGAGGGAGTCTGTATCCAAGCCTTTCAAGAAATAAGCTAGAGTGGAAGGCTTTACAAATTTGAAACTTCCTTTTTAAAACAACCTCAAAGACAGCTTGAAAGTCTTAGTCATTGTTACAAGACAGTACACTGGTGAAGTGTGTGTCAGATAGTTTGGACAACACTTTTGCTCTCTATTTATTGGTCTTTGATTATTTTGAAAAAGGTAAATAGCTGAATTTGTTATTTATCATGGGGATTAGATGAATTTTTCCCATACATTTCATATTTAGAGTAATACAGTTACTTCCCCACACTCACACACTTCTAAATATTTGGCATTAGACATTTCTGGCATAGTTTGCAATCTTCAGGTTTATTAAGCATTATGATCAATTTTACCATATAAAAGACACTAGGAACAGATCTGGTGTGAAACAGTTCTGTCTGTTAACTTGCTGCAGCAGGAGAGAACACAGACTTAAGAATCATAAACTTGTTGCCTTACTGAGGTAGAAGAATGTTCACACCATTTGGACTTAGTGGATAAACGAATAAGGGATGCTTCTAAGAGAGGAAGGATTAGCGATCACAGGCACTGGTTTTATAAGGAAAAAAAAAGAACTAAGAATTACATGATTTTGGTTGAGACTTGTTATTAAAGTTTGAGTTTTTTATTTGATTATCATGTGGGATGAGAAACTGACTCAATTTATTTTACTCTTGCAAAATAAACATGCACTATTTCTGAACAGCACTTGTCTAAAACAACACACCCTCGTGGGAAACAAGACACCTCCTTTTTATCAAAGGAATCCAGCTGACCCACTTACTTTAGAAAGCATGGTGATATTCCACTTCACTGAAAATGATTTCAAACAGAAAAGTTTTGGGGAGCCTAAATTTTAGAAAGTAAAGTTTTAACAGTTTGCTGTTAATGCTGATAAATGAGAGACACTATTTTTTTTCTTTTATAGATACCTAATTTTGTTCTGAATAAAAAAAAATTAAGTATGTTTCAGTGGTGTATTTACATTATTTTACATATTTGGAAGAATACAACTAAATAATTATTCTGATGCATTTATACTTCACATAAGTGAAATGAAACCTCCAAATGGAAATGAGGAAGAAGTGCCAAATTTTCATTCTCAGGAGACAATTTGAACAACCTTCAGGAGACAGATTGCTTTGAAAGACTGTATAGTATTTTCCTTAATTGATTAATGAGTTTTGAAATGTTAGCTTCAGGGACTTTTGAAGATTAATTTAAAATATAATACTGCTATTGATTAAAATAATAATTGCCCTGTTATTTAAGAGTTGTATTTCTCCTTCAAATGAACTTGTACTATTTTGGGAAGAAAAAAAAAGGTGCTGGATCATCAGCATCTGAGGTAGTTAGAAAGAAATGTAACTTGACTTTATTAAAATGTATCATTTTAGCATCATTAATCTTTACTTTTCAAGGAAAGGCAATAAGTAATGGATGAGATTGTTATAGCTCATGAAAAGTTAAAGAATACTCAGTCTGAAGGTGTAGTGTACCTCACCATACTTGGAAACATTAATAACTTTTTGAATAAATGCAGTGTCAGCTGGACAGACTTTGAATAAGAGCAGTTTCTTTTGCTTAATGAGGTGATGTAACCCGTTAATATCTCAGGTTACTGCCTTGAGAGCTTTCAGTACTTAAGCAATTTAGATTCACAGAAAACGAGCAGCAAGAGAACAAATAGATCAATACGTGATCGCTGAGGCAATGACAAATTTGTAGCATTTTACTTTTCAACATAAGGGATCTTTAAGGAAAGACAAAATGTACTGCAAAAAATGCCAAACCACTCATGACCAAAGCAAAATTACTCTTGGGATACAAGTAGGGTAAAATGTAAAGCAAAACTGGAACCGGGGATTTAGTTCAGTGGTTCTGGTATCTGCCTGGCAAGCTCAAGGTCCTGAGTTTGATCACCAGTAACAACACGTCATAATGCTAGGGGTGGAAGATCATGCCTGTAATCCCAGCACTCAGGATACAGAGGCAGGAGGATTGCTGTAAGTTCAAGCCTTGCCTATGCTACATAGTGCACTCGTGGTCAGCCTGAGCTACAAAGCAAGACCTAGTTTCAAACAAAGGTAATGCAAAACTGACTTATTATTTTTAAAGAATACTTAAGTTTAATGACATACACATAAGAAATGTGTCTTGAAGCAATTGGCAGAATATTGGAATTTAGGACAATGTAGACTTATCCTGAACTGTCCATTGAGGTACAGTCATGGAGGTCCTTGACCTATGTGACTTTGTCAATAAAGCAATGAGCTAAGAACTAACAATACTATGATGTACCAGTAACTTTATATTCCATTGGCCAAGAAAAAAAAATGATTTCAAATACTTCATTCACAAGAATATAATTATGAGATAAAATTATATTTAAAATTTCAGATTTAAATATGACATTTATGTATTTGTTTCTTAGAGAAATACTAGTTTCATCTGTTATCAAAAAGATAATAAATATGAAATATATTCAGTTAAAATCCTTCATGGGCTGTGAATTTAGCTCAGTGGCGCAGAGCTTATCTCCCAATGTCCTGAGTTTGATCCCCAGTATTAAAGAAAAAAATCATCCCTTCACAAAACAGTTCATATTTGACAAGATAAAAATGTTTGTACAGTACAGGGCTGTGCATTTAGCTTAGTGGTTCTGGCTCCTGCCTTGCAAGTGCAAGGGCCCAGGTTCGATCCTCAGTAACCATATACAACAATGCTGGACATGGAGACTCACACCCATCAGCAGTCAGAACCACGTATCACAGTGCTGGGAGTGGTGGTTTATGCCTGTAATACCAGCACTCAGAAGGCAGAGACAGGAGGATTGCTGTGAGTTCAAGGCTGAGCTCAAGACCAGCCTGAACTACAAAAATTGAGACCCTGTCTAAAAAAAAAAAAAAAGGTGGGCATGGAGACTCACACCCACCAACAGTCAGAACCATATACCAGTGCCAGGCATGATGGCTCAAGCCTGTAATCCCAGCACTTGGGAGGCAGAGGCGGGAGCATTGCTGTGAATTCAAGGCTGAGCTCAGGACCAGCTTGAACTACAAAAGCGAGACCCTGTCTAAAACAGAAAATTGTACAGTACAGATTTCAAGCATGAGATGATACATTCAAAACAATAAGAAGGAAAGAAAGCCTATCAGATTTCTTCAAAATTGCAGTAATCTTTATTTAATTGAAACTTTGATAAGTTCAGTAACTACTTCATATATTTTTCCATGTGGTAGAGCTTTGTACCTTCAGGCACTGTCCTCTGCATATAACACTTTTGAATGTACCAACTTGGTGAGTGAAACAGGGCACAAATTTACATATGTAATGAGACTTGGACCTCGATTTAGATACTAATGTGACTATTGCTACCAATTTTCCAAAGTTATCAAATTTTTTCTGGAGTAGTCTTAATCACTAAATGTATGGAAACATGTCTTGCCATCATCTATTTTATTTTCTACTTTGTATGAATTATTTTTTCACTTTAATACTTCTTGTTTTTCATTTATAGACTTACATTCCAATGTATACATCTGTTTGGATCACCCCCATTATGGCATTATTAGTATTCAGTATTTGTTTAGCATTAGTATGTGGGATGAATATATTATGAAAAAAAGAAACGACTCAAAAATTATAAGTTACTAGTGAGCTTTTATCTGGACAATAATAGTTTAAAAGCACTAACATTATTGTTTGGCTCTGTCATTCAACACTGAAGCTTTATAAATTTAGGTAAAGATTGTGTGACAATGGTATTCATGCTCCACACTAACTTCATTTCCCATATTTAATTTTGATCTCTTTCATGAAGAACTGTGACAGTTTCAGCATTAGTTTCAGTCTAATCATCAAACAATACCTGAGGCTGATCTGACAGAGATGTATCCTCATTTCTGATAATCATCTTTAATTTTAGGAATAAGTTCCTCTTTTACTGAAAGAAAATTATTCATGAGTCTCACTCTTGGTACTTTTCTTTTTTCCCATTTGCCACTTTAGTGAAAAATCTCCACCAAAGATGGGTAATTAGGGATGTTGCTGCTCTAATCCTGTTTTAGATAACACACTCAAACAGTTGCTTCAGTGCTCTGATGGGGCCTGTCTACCTCATGGCAGAATGTATGTTAGGATTAGATCTTATGTGCCTCAAACTATTAAATTCTGTATGCATATTTCTGAATTAAGTAGACAGGATTCCAGTATTTCTTAACTCAAAGACAATGTGAAGCTTAATTATGCCAAATGGAACTAGGAAGATAAATAGTTTTGTAATCAAACATTTCAGATACCAAATTGGCTAGTCTCTTCCATACAAAGCTATTCTCTAATTCTCCAAATGCCAATGGATTTCCTACACGTCAGCTTGATTTTAACACTAGCTCATTAGAATTAGTTTCAGATCCAGGAGGTAAAAGTTTTAATCCCTGAAGACTGTTCCCACTTTCTATGTCATTTACAAGTTCAGCATTCATATACATTTAATCAATCTATTACAAGTTAGAAGTATCATCTCCTCTTTGAGTTGATAATTTTATAATGTGGATCATAAAACTTAGGAAAACACTTTGCTTACATTTGCTGATTTGGTCTAGAGAACGCAATTCAGGAGCAGTGCAATGAAAGCTGCTTGGGATAAGAGTGGGGAGGATGGAGGCGTAGGCTTGATATTTCCACGCCATCCACATTGTACTGATCATCCAGAATCCTACGGGTCACTAATCCAGAAGTTCTCAAAATTTGATTTAAGTTATAATGAGTGCTCTATCGCAAATGCATAATTGATGAAATCATTATCTATTGATCTCAGTTGCCAACCTGTCTCTCTCGTCCAAAAGCTTTGACTAGAGAGTGGAAGTCTAACTGTCAGATTAGAGAGTCAGCTAAAAAATAACTCCCATCTCCAAATAATCATCTCATTAACAAAAACTGAGGAACGGCTGAGATAAGAAAATATTTCTCCATTACTTTTCACACATGAAATTCCAACTTCTGTTCCAGGAAAGAGGTAAGAAGGCAAAACGTATTTCTTATATATCACAATACAATAAGTGTTGAGAAAATAATAAAATAATAGAAACCCACTTTTTCCCCTTTTTTTCATTTATCTTTTTACTTTTTGAATTAATTTTATTGGCAAAATTTAGATATACATAATGATTGCATCCATCACAGGGAATTTGTATCTGTACATGATGTATCTTGATTCCTCTTTTTTCCCTTTCTCCTTTATGCCTCTTCCTCTCTTTATTTTCAAAAGCTTTACCTCCATTTTTTCCTTCTCTTCTGAATTTATTTATTTTTTTCATTTTGGAATTGAATCCCACTTTAACTATCTTTGTCTTGGAAAGAAAATGAGTAGAGCTTTCTCCAGTTTCTGGTTTTGTTTGTTTGTTTTTTCCAACTAGAAACCAAGGAAAGCATATTCATTTATAGATCCACTCATTCACAATTCATGAATATTTATTAAGCTTATCCTATGTGCTAGATACCATGTCAGATGTTAGATGTGGTGATGTAACCTTAAATAAGATTCCTTACTGTAGTTGAACTACATTACAGGATAAATCATATATATATATATATATATGTATATATATATATATATATATATAAAACCCTAATTTATTTAAAGGAAATAAATTGATACAGAAATAATTTGATTATGCTGATTTCTAGTTACAACAATTTATCTAGAGTTTGGATTTTGGTAGAAATAATTTTCTCTGGGAAAATGCCTTGAATCAGCTACACCTTTTCCTCAAACACTGTTTTTTTGGTCTACACACCGTGCATTGAATTCCAAGTTCTCTATCTATTCATTCTACATTCCACTCTACATGAACAGGTAACCAGATCGGTGAATCCTCTCATGCCACTTACTATCTTGGTTTTTCCAATTGTTTGGGAAGAGACTGTAACCAATCTTCAAAGAGTAACAACTGTGCTAGAAAACATAAAGAATGTTAAAAAAAATAACACTTAAATATGACTGTTGGTAATAGGGAAACAAATGTACATATATCTTGTTGCAAATAATGCTTTCAAAATTTTCTTAAGCTACCATTTGAGATTTACAAACAACGTTGAGCAGGATGTGAGGAAAAAAAATCTCACTTTGTGGAAACACGCTTATTGAAAGCCATTATCACCAAAGTGCTATAGTACTAATGATGACTAGTCATTCCATCTGTGAAAATGACTTTTTACAATGAGTTAAACTAATTTTGTTAGCTGCTGCACATCTTTAGGACTTCTATATATTTATAGAGAATGTAGAAATAAAGCAATATTGGTATATGATCTTGTAATAATTGTTCACTTGGTTTTTCATTTCCACTTGCATACGACAGAAATACTGCAGAAAAATCACAACTCTGTCAGTGTATTTCCTAGCTTTTATAATTTAAAAGTGGGCCTGTGGCAATATTTTTCACCAATAAAATATGTGTAGTAGTGTTTTATCATTTCTAAGGAGAGGTTTTTAAGAAGCTGGTTCCTGTTTCCCACGCTTATCATTTGACAGTTGGAATTAAAGTAGATGTGGCCCTGGATTAGAACACAGATGCCTGAGTCCCTAAGGTAAGAGACTTAGTCCCTAAGGTAAGGGACCCTGATCAACACACACTGAGGTTCCTTGAACTCATACATATACAAGGGCTTCTTTGCTATGTTTGAGATCTGAGAACATACAGGTTATATCAGCTGCTTTTACTCTAATACACCTTTGATATACGTTGTGCAGACAAATCAGAGAAAATTCAAAATAAACTTTTCATTCAAGCAAGTCAGTCTTAAATCTTGGACCAAATTTCTAATGTGAGAAATGGTTTAAAAGGGTCTGGTATTTTGTTTTATCATATTCTGTTCATCTAGCTCATGAATTCAACAGCAGACTAAGAACCACAAATGCAGTTTTTCTTTAACATATTGGAAATGTGGGAGAGATAATGGCACCATTTGCACTATTTAGATTACTAGGAAATTTTGTATAGTCAACTTTTTGTACTTATTATACAGTAGAGTTATAGAAAAAACAAAAGATGGTATTGTGTTAGGACCTGATATTTCAATTCTTCTCTCCTATATTCTTATGTATTATATATTTAAATGCATATAAAATAATTTTACCAAAACTATAATAAAAATTCATTTCTTATTAAAAGTTCATGTGCTTATTTTTTTTAAAGCATAAGTTTCATGATAATGAAATATTGAAATGTCAAAGGTTAGGTAGTGGAGGGTCTTATATTTACATTTAGTTGTTTTCCTCAGTGCTTATGAAGTTCTTATAAATCATTAATCCAGATCATAAGAATACTGTCATATGTGGATTGAGTCTCTATTATAATTTTGAAAAATGAATACTTAGCAAAAATGAAATAATAAAAATTAATTAAAATGAAAATAATTTTTTAAAAGGGTCTGGCATGTGAAACACCTTGTGACAGATAGGATAAAACAAAGAGCAAAAGGAGCTTTTGAAGACTGGTGCCTGATCTCATATATTTCAAACACATGCTAATAAATAAGCATGTACAGGGTCGGGGATTTAGCTCAGTGGTTCCAGCATCTGCCTAGAAAGTGCTAGGTCCAGAGTTCAATCCCCAGTAACCACATACCACAGTGCTGAGCATGGTGGCTCATGCCTGTAATCCCAGCACTGCAGAGGCAGAGGCAGGTGGATTGCTGTGAGTTCGAGACTAGCCTGGGCTACACAGTAAGTTTAGAGCCAGCCTGAACTACAAAGAGAGACCCTGTCTCAAATTAAAAAAAAAAAAAGATGTACAATTAAAATTGATGTTTTTCTAAAACTTGTATTTTAAAATGTAGTTAAGCACACAATGTATATTCTATCTAGCATATAGAATATAATTTCCATTGTCACATTAAGGATTTATAAATACATACCAAGGCTTAATCTATGAATTCCCATGTTTTTCAAGCTAACTTAACAAGACAACATTTTTCCTCTTGTAATGTTTGTTAATATCACTTGCAATGTGCTGTGAGAATCATATTCAAAGAGCTGGCTAAACTGAAGTTGAATTTTGCAGGAGATCTCTGTGTAATTTAACTGTCAAGTTTCTTTACGTATGGTTGCTTTGGCAATGGAGGATAGGGCATAAGATCTAGGTCACAGGTATCAAAAGCCACGGGCTGCATCTGGATTTTTATCACCACCAGCTACATGAATGGGAGCAGTTTACTCTGGCCCTAAATTTCCTCTTTACAAAAGTGTTTGTTATAAAATTTAGATTAGACTGTGCATGAACCATTTTTATATAAAGAGCACATAGAAATCACTCAGTAAATATATCTAGAACTATCAGTTCCTCAAATGGATTAAGAAAAAGATAAAAGGAAAAAAGAAAACAACATTCTTTTAGAGCTATATGGTCTATACCCTTTTTCTAATATTTATTAATATTTATCTTTATCTCATTTCTTTCTTCTGCAACTAATGATAAAAATCATCAAACACATTTGATATTTTGAGAATGAGATTGGAAACTGGAGGAGCTCTAGTTTTGCATTCTCAGAGGGAAAAGATGACATGAGAGAATGAGTTAAACCCCAACATGAGAGAATGAGTTAAACCCCAAGAGACAAGGCTTAACTAAGTCTCAAGGAGAAACTAAGGCTTCGCTTTGAGTGAGGAGAATGGATATGGAATATATATATATATATATATATATATATAGATATATATATATATATATATATATATCTTCAGAAAGAGTAAAAACTTTTTAAAATGGAAACTTTTCCTAATTTCCATTAGGAAATCAGCCAGGTCATTTGAAAGAGGCTGTAATCTGTAGACTCGGTCCAGAAGAAGATGGCCTCAAAGAGCAGATTGAAAATCTGTGTGGTTATAAGCAAGAAATTTCAAAGAATGCAGAGCATAGAGAGTCTGGGGTTCAGCATGTCCTGACCCCTGTTTTCACTTCCTGCCTGGAACTTTTTTAAGAAGGATGAGAATGCAAAAGACATAGTTAAGATGTGTCCATGTGAAACAATCTTCCCAAACCCCAAGTCAAAGTTTTAAGCTCTAGGGGACAGGGAAAGGGAAAGGGCTCCACAGCAACTACAGACAGTACAGTATTGTGCATTTTATTTTGTGACAACAGCATACCAGATTAATGAAATAAACATTTCACCATGCAAATTTTCCATAAATTGAGTCTCTTTTAGTCTTTGTTGACTACAACAAACACTGTTGTTTGAGACAGAGCCTCACTCTTAGTTCAACTGGTCTTGAACTGAACTTCAGAGAGCATCCTATCTCAGCCTCGAGTTTTGTAAGACTTTTGGAGATCTTGTTTTCTCCTGATGAGCTTAGCTGTCTAGATTATTTTTTCATGCTTGTCTATGGTTTTAGTTGTCATCAGTATGATGATGACATTGATTTTCTGCCCAACCGAGATCTTTTCTGAATATCCTGAATAATTTATTTAACAACACCTGAGCTTTTGATCCACAGCCACAGATGCATGTAGCTTGCGAATGAGTCAGCAAGGAGTTACTTATGGCTACTCTCTTGTTTTCACCATTCATGCAAAGTTTACCATTGTTCTTTCCACATGTCACTAAACAATTATTTAAAACCCTAACATGACAATTATGCCTGTCCATGAAAAATCTATTTTCTGCAAGTATTTGTGATAACATGATGTATATAATTTTCATAATAGCAAATGATTGTGTACATCATAGTATGTAAATGATTTTTAAAAATTCTCCTTATTACCCTATTGTTGGATTCTGTCATCCTAGAAAACATATGTCAAGTTGCTAAAATCGGTTTTTAATATAGAAGAACAATGATTATGCCCAATGTTTTGATTACTATTTTTAAAGCTCATAGTGTCAGATTTCCTCCTTGTCTGTATATTTGTAAATGTTTTCACTAAGAATTCAAGGAAATTTGATGCAAAAGAATATTCCACTAATATTGAAATTTCACAACTACTTACATCATCTCAGGCTGCCCTTGGGGATCACAGGCAAACATTGCTTTTGTTGAATATATTAAAGCAGACAGCTTGTCAAAATAATACCTTAAAATTGAGAAAAAAAATATGAAACTCATCTATGGAGAGGGTTGAAATAAAATGGTTATTTTCTGGAAAGAAGTATTTTGCATAAATAACATTAACTGTGTAGTGACAGCAGCTGTTAAGTGCTTTGTAGACATTTCAGTAATCTATTGCAAATGGTGATATTATTATTCCTATAAAGTGGAGAAGAAAAATGAGTCTTGCGTGGTAAATATGGATTTTAACAAGGAATGTACTACCTATTGAGGTTTACAGTGACAAAGCAAATGTGCTTTTTTTTAAATGACTTTATTGGTGTACTTTATACATACATTATAATATTCAACACAGGAAATGTGTACCTATACATAACACATCTTGATTCTCATTTTTGTCTGCTTTTCCCTTCCTCCATACAATCTTGTTTTTGCAACATGCTTTTATTTATTTATTTATTTATTTACTTTTTATTTTTTAGGTTTTTTGAGACAGGGTCTTGCTTTTGTGGTTCAGGGTGGCCCTGAGCTCAGCCTCAAACTCACATCACAACAATTCTCCTGTCTCTGCCTCCCGAGTGCTGGGATTACAGGCGTGAGCCACCACACCCAGCACTGTGGTATGTGGTACTGGTTGCTGCTGGGCGTGAGTCTCCACACTCAGTGTGGTATGTGGTTACCGGGGATCGAACCCGGGTCCTTATGCTTGCAAGACAGGTGCCGGAACCACTGAGCTAAATCCCCGGCCCCGCAACATGCATTTAATATTAAATTTTAGTACAAAGATATTAATTTTGCAAGTAGATTTCCTATTTTTAGAAATAGGAAATGTGTTGGATACACAAAAAATAAAACTTCTTTCTTCTTTATTATCTGTATTCTTTTTAAGTCTCACTCTATTCATATTATAATACATATAAGACAGCTACCATAAATTAATGATAAAGGATGGTAAATACATTTTACTAATGAGAATAATGCTTGACTAAAGCTCCTTAGACATTTTCTTATATTACTAATAAAATAATATGATAGAAATGATAGCTCTCTTACTACTTCAACAAAACTTCCCTTTTCCATACCAAATGCTACATTTTTTTCAATTAAGACACATTATTTTTCTTTTCATCAATGAGAAAACAAAAACCAGAGTCATTCCTTTCTTATCCAAGGACAGAAACCCAAGTCAAAGAAAACTCTATAAACAGGATGGAGCTATTGTACTTCCCCAGGCTGCTCTGCCTAACCCTGTACCTTGATGACATATATGAGCCTGTTCTTGCCTAAAATTAAACTCCTGCATGATTCTTTAAAATGCCCGAATGTTCATAAATCACAAATATCTGTCATAGGCAGGTTACTTAAATATTTGACATGAAATTATTTATTTTTTCTGTGTTCTACAGCTTCTTAATAAGATAATATACCTTATTAATTCTATTTAAACCAGTAAATCATCTTGGAGAAAGGATTTTACCAAGAAATAAAGATTTAATATTTTATCAATATTTCCCACCAGAAAGAATATGGATCTTTCTCTCCAAGTGTATGGACATCTGAGTCTAATGTATTTGTCATTGACCTACATGAAGAAAGACTGGTACAAAATTTAAGCATAGAGAGACCATGCTCAGGTAATTCTCCAGTATAATAATTATTTTAACTTACGTAAACAAAAAGTGAATGTGTTTATTTTGTAAATAAATTGAATCACACAGAAAAGGCAAGGTCCACTAACTGAAATTTCATTTTAGTATTTGCCATTCCTACTGCTTTGTCTTATGCACTCACAGACCTATTTCTATGGTAAGATTTCTTTTAATATATCAATTTAATTCCATTTAATTTTCATACGCACATACAGATGCTCAGTAATGTGTGTGAATTCTTTTCAAGTCAATATGTTTGGATTCATCAAATTCATTTCCATTGCTACATAGAAAGTTTTGAAATATTATTTAATTTTTTTTCTGGATTTCAATCTCCATATGAAAATCTCCATCTTATTACTTACTCTTGAAGTATTCAACCACTTTTGTCTTAATATAATTTCCACAAGGATAAGGATACTGCAAAGTGCTGGAATTGCAGGAATCAGCTCACTTTCTATTGTGTTATTTACCAACAGAAGTCACTCTCAGGTTTTGTTGATTGGTTGACTAATTATTTAATTACATTGAGATAATTTGGTCTGACTTGTGAAGTGAATGAAATCTAACCACTGGTCCTGCAGAACAGCCACAAGAACTAGTGATGGATTTTAATCTTCATTCTTCCCTGAGTTTCATTGCTAACGACATGTTGTTAATATGATAATATCTAAGAACTAGTATATAATATACTCAGGCTCACCACTGTCTGAGTTTTCCGGATCCATTGAAGCAAAGCATCATATGATTGATGATGAATATTCAATAATGCTTTTTCCTCAGAGATTTGTTGAACAATTTCATCATTTATGATAATATAATAAGTGGAAGAGTGGCAAAATGTGAAGATGAAATTATGCCTTAGCCATTACAAGAAATAAATCTTAAAATCTTAAGTCAAAAACCTGAAAATTAAAAATTCAAACATCAAAATTATATGTTATTTTGACACATGGGCTGATTTCATTATTTAACTTCATATAGTAATATTTTGTATTTTTATAATCATAAAAATATGTTATATATGACAAAATTATACCTTAATATATTCGGCTTAAACCTGAAAAATTTTAGTATAATTTAATAAGTTCCATAATACTTTCTTTATGTGTTAATTAAGTTTATTTAAAGCACTATAACTTTGATGAAAATTCACTCATAGTCTAAAAACCAAAATTAATATTTTGTTAATATTCTATCAGCCAACTGACTTTCAGCCAACTGACTTATTTACCATTGAAGATTAAAAGCATTATTTTGTTCTAACGGTCTCAGTAGAATATGCTATTTTCTTTTATATATTTTGATATCATATACACAAAAATATCCTAGAACTGTTTAGGAAGACTCAATGTAAAGATAATCAGGACAAGTTCAGAGGGAAATGTGCTTCTTTTTATGAGACAGGATTTTTTCTTCTGAAATCATTTAATATATGAGGAAGATAAACACAAATTTATACCAGTGTCCAGTTAAATAATTGAAAATATTAGTTATTTTTTCCATATTCACAAACAGAATAAGAAAAAAAATTGAAAAGACTAATAGTTTCTGTAATTATCAGACACTACTCAAAAATTTTGCTTATATAAGAGCTGGCAAGGATTTATTATGCCTTTAAACCATGTTGAATAATATAATAAGTGGCACATACAATTTGATGGGAGAAGCTAATAAGCAGTAAAAACAAGTTGTACAAGTATAAATTACTTCTCTTTACTGCTACACCTACAACACTAAATATCATTTTTCAATAATTTCAATAGATGCAATAATTTCAATAAATAAATAATTGAGTAAAATAAAGTAATACAAGAAATTTCTGGCATAAAGAAATTTTGGCACTAATTTATCTTAAATTTTTAAAATCTATTTTTATGACAGAGGCAGGAAGATTACTGTGAGCTCTAGGCTGAGTTGAGGACCATCCTGAACTACAAAGTGAGACCTACAAAGTGAGAGAGAGAGAGACAAGGTCTCTTATATATACATATATATAATATATATATATGTATATATAATATATATGTATATATAATAAAATATATAACATATAATATAACAAATCATGATAATAAAAATGAAAGGTGGTGTCCACAGTTCTGGATAAGAAAATGTATGATATAAATTCCAGTAATAATATACCAGTCTTTCAAATACACTGCAAAAGGTATTAAAAGACAAACTGCTCACCCCATAAAAATATTTACACTAACTAAAAATCTGAGAACAATTATCCTAGGAGATCATGCATGAAAACATACATATTTAGATATATAATGTGCTTTAAGTAGCAACTGATTGTATGTGTGTATATTAAAGAATACTTTTGATGGCCACACACACGTAAGTTGTCTATGGGATGAATGTTGTCATCTCTTATTCATACAGAGTCCATTACCTTGAATCTCAGATAAGAGAATGTCTGATTTTTAACCAGCATATGCTGTTATAGATTAAAGAGCTAAGATCTTTCAATTCATTTGATCAGGAAAACTTCAAAATAATTTTAAAAGAATTTTTATAATAAAGTTAGTGGGATAAGTGGAATAATAACTAGATAAAATAATCTAAATGTGATGATACTCCTAAAAATATTTCGTTGGTTATCAAAAACAAATCTTAGTAGACAAAATTAGTGTTGGACCAACAGCATAATTACTTCAACAACATAGAGCTGTGTAAAACTAAATCACCTCATTTAGGTGAAACTATACCAACTCCCTTAGATACTATCTAAATTTTACTTTATTTGATAATGACTAACTTTAGTAATTAAAAAATCTGAGTCTTGGGAATTTTTTCTTTCTAATTTAAATAGCCTAAGATAATGAAAATTAGTTTTCCAAAGACCTCTTGAGGTCTAATCCCTAAATTCAGTCTAGAATTTTCTGGTACACTTGCATTGCTAATTGATTTATTTTAAGCTTTTTTTAAATTTTATGAAACATTTCCTAATTAAAGACAGATGAGTAAATATAAGTAAATACTTTATTTAATATTATACCTTCTGTCATTGGAAGAACAACTTAACTCTTTTGAAGAAAACCTTTCTTCTTATTTATTTAATAATTTTCCTATATTTTAGTCATGGAATTATATCTTTTTAATAACTCCGTGGTATTTTAAACACATGATTACTTTTGTCCAAGGCCTGTCCAGTCCTGTCTTTAACTTTTGTAGGAAATGTACATGCTTAAGTAATGCTGCCCTTTCCTTTAGCCTCGGCCCCTTCCTAAGAAAATCTTTCTTCATATCAGCTATATAATTTGCAGGAATTAGCTGGAAATGAACATTGAGTTTCCTTTTTCTTTTTTCTTTTTCTTTTCTTTTTAGGTTTTTTGAGATAGGGTCTTGCTTTTGTAGTTCAGGCTGGCCCTGAGCTCAGCCTCAAACACACATCACAGCAATCCTCCTGCCTCTGCCTCCCGAGTGCTGGGATTACAGGCGTGAGCCACCATGCCTGGCACTGTGGAATGTGGTACTGACTGCTGCTGAGGTGAGTCTCCATGCTCAGGATTTTTATGTGGTTACCAGGGATCGAACCTGGGCCCTTGCACTTGCAAGAACGGCGCCAAAACCATTGAGCTAAATCCCCAGCCCCTGAACATTGAGTTTCTTATACACAAACTCGGGGTGAGGTGATGTACTAAGGCATAAAGATTTTTCTGTTCTGAAATGTTCTGCTTGGCTTCTTTTGCAATTTGGTATGCAATTGTTTCTGTATATAAAGTAAAAGGTCCTACAATTTAAATTTTTAGCATAAATTTTTCCATTCCATTCATTTTTATATGCAATGGTAACCTAAATGCAAAAGCTTTGAAACCACTCAAAGAATCATCCAAATAATTCCCATTTCCCAGTTTGTCTTTTAATGCACCCCTCACTTTCAGCACAGTAGCACTGAACATGGCAACCAAGGTTGCAGTCCCTCAGGTATGCAGATTGTCCAAAAGAACTCTCTAGAAGCTGTCAGACTCTGTAAGCATCAGATACTTGCCTGGCCAGTACAGACCCTAAAATATATGTGAGCATCTTGGGCCAAGTGTCAGGGCTCACGCTCGCAATATCTGACAACTGCAAAGCTCTACGTTGTGTCAGCTTCCTCACCTACATACTTTGCAGCCAGGCATTCCCCCATAGCACAGCCCACACTTCCATCATTACCAGCAGGTCTCTGACCCTGCAGAGATCTTTCAGCTTCCATTAGACTCTAGGAAACTGGATCAGAAATGTGAGAGAAGATTGTGTCACCCAAACTGGTTGGCCCTTGGATGGTCACACTGCTGCTGCCTAGCTCGACCACACTTCCGGAGTGAACATCCTGGTCTCCAACCCCAACTCTTCATGATTCTACCTAGGACTCCTTGAGGAGAGGCTGCATCTTTTCCCACATTATCTTACTTGATTACTGCTTCACGTGCAAGGGCCAGAGAACCACGCAGCTGGAGCATGGATTGTTAAATGAAGTGATACAATCAGCAAGAAACAGAACCTTGCATGAGATCAAGTTTAAAAGTCACAGAAATTATTTACAGTACACAAGATACTATCTACAGATCACAAATTTGAAGATAAAATTATTGACAACATCAAGAAGGGATTATCATAAGATTAATCCAACATGGGGTACCTGTGAACTGGGTCCTCGTGTATATAGTACATTGCCTTAACCCATGTGGTAAGGAATACTGCTATTTAACTATTCAAATGTCTCTGAGATATAAAAATGCTCCTCTAAATGTAACTTAGTATGGCATTTATGAAAATCAATATAGAAAGTTTTCAAAAATGTCATATTTTATTTAACTGAGCTATCTTCTTTCTAGAAATTCTCCAAAGGGTTAAAACAATCAAATTTCAGTGATACATCCATACCTATGGTTACAGACATATGGTTATATCTATAAATGATGAAATACTATTCTGTCATGCAGAAGAATAATTCAGAATTATTTGTAGTTAAATATATGCACTTTGAAAACATAATATTGAGTGAATTAAATTATGTATACTTGAGAAACTCAAAGTATAAATAATTTGAAGAGCAAAATAAAAGATAGATAATAAGAAACTACTACAAGTACTTGAACTTTGATTTGAGGAAAATACAATCAATTCCAAAACTGAAAGATAATATATATTTATTATTTTAAGCTATTAAATTTGGTGCAACTTGTTACAAAAGCAATAAAATTTAAGACAATGTTGTAGCAAATATACCATAAACATTTTAATTAGGCTCCCTTTGTTTCAGATATGTAATCAGTCTAAGAATTTGTTATATGAAATAGAAATTTTGGTTTGTTCCACATCAGAGAGACAGCATTTTTAATGAGATGTTCTGAAGATAAAATCTTTGGTAAGTTTTTCTGACTAGTCCTGTATTGTTTACCTTATAGAAAAATTAATATCCGCTTCATAAAAAACTAAATGATGTTGATAAATTTCAATATTAAATGAAAACACAGTGAGTTTTTTACTTCCTTATCTATTAGATAGTTTTATTAGCCTAAGCAGTGTTAGTGAACTGGCTGAAAAGAAGACAGTGGGGTAATACTAGTCAGCACAGGATGACGAGACTTTAACAATATAACTTTAAAAGAAAGTTATAGGGCCCAAGGATTTGGCTCAGTGGTTCTGGCACCTGTCTTACGAGTGCAAGGACACAGGTTTCATCCCCGGTTACCCACATACAATACTGGGTGTGGAGACTCACACCCAGCAGAAATCAGTACCACAAACCACAGTGCCGGGCTTGGTGGCTCACACCTATAATCCCAGCACTCAGGAGGCAAAGGCAGGAGGATTGTTGTGATGTGAGTTTGAGGCTGAGCTCAAGACCAGCCTGAACTACAAAGCGAGACCCTATCTCAAAAAAAAAAAAAAAAAAAAAAAAAGTTATTGCTATTGATTACTTTTCAATGTCAATATTTTAGAAAACAAGGTCCAGATAATATCATTAATTCATTTATAATTATCCTATATAATCAAAGAATGATATAATTTTTAAATTGTCTGTATTTGTAAAATATTTTAGCCTTATTTGAAGGAAAATTAATCTTTCAAGTCAACCTGCTTAAAAAATCCACAAAACCCTCAAAAGCTAATTGATCTGATACAATAGCAACAGATTTGAATTAGTTTTCAATCTTTAGTTCAGATAAAGTACCATATATGCAACAATACTGAACATTGTAAAAGGTATTACAAACTCTTATTTAATCATTTAACAATTATTCAAAACTTTTAAAGATGGCTAATTATTCTAAGTGATATATATATTTATATATATATATTTATTAGTATAATTTGTTTTTTTCTTTTTTAAAAAATTTTAATATTACTTGTTTCTGGAGGAAGAACAGTGAAAGAGTTGCTGTCAGTAGCAAAATGCAATCTCTCTGGGATTTGGAATCCAGACACCTGGAAAGTGTAAGCTGGTGAAGAGGAAAAAAAAAAGAAAGAAAGAAGCATATCCAGGTATAGATAAGGGGTTTGCAAGAAAAATAGAAGCTACAACAAAACAGGAGAAATTGAGTAAAATGCAGAGAAAAGAACATAACAGCCTGGAAAGGTCACCTTGACTCCTGGGAAGATGAGCTGTTTCCACAAATACAAAAGAAGCCCAGAAATAGATCTTTTCAAGGAGAAGAAATAGGCCAAGGCCAGTGGCAGTACACAAGAACAGACTCTGCTTGGGGCCGGGGATTTAGCTCAGTGGTTCTGGCGCCTGTCTTGCAAGCCAAGGGCCAGGTTTAATACCCTGGTAACCACATAACAATACTGGGTGTAGAGACTCACGCCCACCAGCAACCAGTATCACGTACCACAGTGCCAGGCGTGGTGGCTCACACCTGTAATCCCAGCACTCAGGAGGCAGAGGCAGAAGGATTGCTGTGATGTGAGTCTGAGGCTGAGCGCAGGGCCAGCCTGAATTACAAAAGCAAGACCCTGTCTCAAAAAAAAAGACTCTGGTTATTTAACATGGTAAAAGGGTGTGGGATTTGATTTTAAAAATGACTACTTCCAAATAGCAGGCCAGAGCTGGAAAAAGAAATGCATTGCAGCATTTACCATACTTGAATTTCACTGGAAGACATTCTTTTTCCTTTATGGAAATCTTTATTGGTACATTACATACATGCATCATGATCACACTCAACAATGAGAATTTGTACCAGTATATAACACAACTTAATTCTCATCTTTTCCCATTCCATACCCACTCACCCCATCCCCCTACCCCTTATACACATAGGCTTTGTTTCCTCTTTTAAAATTATAATATTATTTTCCCCTCATTATTTACTCCTTCACCCTATTTCCCTTTTAATATTTTCTATTTCACAATATGCAACATACATTCCATAATTCATTTACACCTTCCTTTTCTCATACCAGAGAAAAGACACAATATTTACATGTATGTGACCTATTTATTTTGAAAGCGATTGATTGTTTAAGACTGAATCAAAGGACAACTCCAGAATAGTTTCACTTCTGGTGTGAAACCTTCACTGTGAGTGGTTGGAGGACAACAAGAAAAAGCCATGGAGAGAGTGCAGGCCAGAGATAGACCCTCTGAGGAGTTTGATTACAAGCCAGAAAGGACACTGGTCCCCCCACCTTGTAGGGAGCAGTTAGGCCCAGTGTGTGTGCCTCAGACAGAAGCAGCCAGGTCAGCCGCCCTGACGTTATGTGGAAGGTTCACTCTGAACTCCAATCCTGCTGTTTATATCGAGCCCTGGAATCAGTAGTTTGATTACTTTTCATTTCTACTGGCATGAGCAAGTGCAGGCCTCGGCTTGAGCGGCTACCACAGCCTATACGATACAGACAGAGGGTTCTCAGAAAAATGTGGGAAAGCTCACAATCCTCTAGGGAGAAAGCTACACTGGCCAAAAGCAAAACAATATGGAAAGAAACAAACCAAAAAAAATCATGACTTACTGGATTTCAGGACTGCAGACACTGGAGAAATACAAGGACTCTTTTCTTAGGACCTCCTTGCCTCTCTGCTTTATAATGGTTTTTGTTTGTTTGTTTGTTTTAATATTTGAGGCTTTTGATTTTCTGTCTATCTTTTCTTTTAATTTTATTCTTATTTTTATCTTTTATTTACTTCTTTATCTTTGTCTTTTCCGTTACTCTTATCCAATTTGTTATTGTCACTTTAGTTTCTTCATAGATAGTTTATGTCATTTTTCTCTCCTTTACTTCTTTTTTCAGAGTTTCATATTTCAAAATTAATTTCTTTGGCCCTCTGTACCCCACTCTGTCTTTCTTTTCAGTCTAAATATTATTAATCTTTGCTAACCTACATATTTAGTTACCTCTATGCTGTGGTCTTGAGTCATTTTTCTATTTTGAGTGAGGTTATTGTTGTTGCATTATATATCAATATTTTATTGTAAAGTCTATACTATCATGGTAGATCTCTTTTCTATGATTATAGAATGTGCATTATTTGCTTTTATGATATACTTATGTGTAGTTTATCTTTGACGTTATTGTTTTTAGCACTTTCTTTCTATGGCTATGGAGGCATAGTTGTTGTGATTAATTGGTGATCTTTATATTTCAGTATTTAGATTTCCTTTTCATTATTAACAATACTTTTGTCTATACTTGGAGAACTGGAAGTTTCATCATCTTCCATGTTAATGTAGGCATTTGGATTTTGGCAGCAAAGCTCTCTGATTAGCTCTTCCCATTGTAAGGCAACAGAAGGCATCAATGTGAAGACAAAGTGTCAGGATTAGAAGATAGGGCTCTTGGTGTCGATCTGTTATTCAATGACATCTTAGAAATAAAATGAGAACATGAAGAATGGACTCAACATCTGATAATAGATGCAAATGAAGTTAATCCGAGTTTAATACAAAATCAGGAGATAGGACAATGACATAAAAAGCATGTTACTCAAATAATAGCAGAAAAATTTTTAAATTTGAGAATGGAATTCAACATACAGATAGATGAGTTATATAGAAATCCAAATAGCTGTGATCAGAAAATAATTTCTCCTGGAAAAATCATCATTAAACCCAAAACTCCAACACAAAGACAGAATATTTTGATCTGTTGGAGAAAAGCAATAAATGACTTAAAAATGTCAACACATTAAAATTGCAGCAGATTTCTTATTATAAACCTTCAAGGGGAGAAGAATCTAGTTTGACATTTTTAAATCCCTGAAAAATACAACTTCAAACACATACTGATATATCCTGAATATTATCTTTCAAAGTTGATAGAAAAAAAGTCCATTCCAAGGCAAAGACTATATTAAAAATACACTACAACCCAACCAGTAGTCCCAAGTATTCTCCAGAGTATCTTAGGAGAGATTGAAGTGAACAATGACAAAAATCCTAACGGGAGGGATATAAAACAGAAAGCAAACAGTTAAACAGAAGGAGGACAAAATGGAATTGGCAACAGAACAGTAACATATTGACAAGAGTTAGTATCTTCTAATAAGAATTAGTATCTTCTAAGAGTTAATATCTTCAGTTGCACAATTATAAAATACAGATTGAAAAAATGAATTAAGAAGCATAATCCAATGGAATGCTGCATATAAGAAGTACATTTAATCCCCCAAAACTTTAAAGCATGAAAGTCAAAGGTAGGTAGCTCCTATTCCAGGAAAGGCAGAACCAACAACCTCAAAATAGTCATAGTTCCAAAAACTGATACACAGATTTAACTCAGTCCCAATCAAAACACCGATAGTGGGGGCTGGGGAGTTAGCTCAGTGGTTCCGGCGCCTGTCTCACAAGCGCAAGGACCAGGGTTCGATTCCCCGGTAACCACATAACAATACTGGGCGTGGAGACCCACACCCAGCAGCAGCCAGTACCACATACCACAATGCCGGGCGTGGTGGCTCACGCCTGTAATCCCAGCACTCGGGAGGCAGAGGCAGGAGGATTGTGATGTGAGTTTGAGGCTGAGCTCAGGGCCAGCCTGAACCACAAAGCGAGACCCTGTCTCAAAAAACCTAAAAAAAAAAAAAAAAACACCGATAGTGATTTTCACAGAACTGGGGAAGACAGTGCTAAAATCTGCATGGAAGCCTAAGTGACAAACAGCAAAAGGAATCCTGGGAAACAAGTGCAAAACAGAGCGCATTTCCATCCTGCAGGTCAACGTATAGTACAAAGCTACGTGATAAAAACAAAAGCACAATGGCACAAAACAGGTGTCTGGATTAAAGGAGCATAGGATAGAGAAACACACCTGGTCGCAATCAACTGTCTAATCTTGGACAAAGGAGCCGAACACATATGTTGGAAAAAAAAAAAAAAATTAACCGTGGTGTTGAGAAAATTGGCTATCCACAGCTAGAAGATTGAATCTAGACCTGAATCCCTCACCATGTACTAGAGTGAAATCAAATCAGATAAAATATCTAAATGTTGGAAGGAGAACAACCTACAGAAGGACAAAATAGATGAATTGTTGGACATAAGCATAGGGAGTAACTTCCTGAATATAACCCTAACTGCACAAGAAAGTGTTGAGGCAACAAAAGGCATTTTATCAAATTCAAAAATTTCTTCACAAAACAGGAAAATCAGCAACACAGTACAGAAACAATCTACAGAAGAGGAAAATATAGGGATAACTATTCTTTGGATGGAGGGCTAATATCTGGAACACATACGAATTTTTAAAAAACCTAGAATAATCAAAATAAGAATTGACTCAATCAAACAACAGGCAACAGAACTGAATAGGCCATTTTCAGAATAAATTCAACTGGCCAACAAATCCATGAAAAATGTTTGACATTTCTGGCTACAGGAAAAATGTAAATTAAAATATCACTGATATTTCATTTTACTTCAGAAGAAATGGCTGTTATCAACAAATTAATAATAAGTACTGCTAAGACTGTGGGGAAATGGCACCCTTCAAAACTGTTGGTCGGAACATGGACTATCACAATCACTATGGAAATCAATGAAAAGTCCTCAAAAGGCTAAGACTATCTGTCTTCTGAAAATCTTCGCAAAAGATTGAGACATGTTTTAGGGAAACACACGTGACTATGAGTACAGCACACAATTAATAATAGCTAAATATGGAGGCAATTTGTATGCTCACCAACAGTTAAATAGATGAAGAAAATAGGGCATCCATAGAAATGAATAATTTTTTGTCATAAAAAAGAATAAAGGTGAATCATTTGTAGTAAAACGTATGCACTATGAGGGCACAACAGTAAGTGAAATAAATCATGCACGTGAGATTACTCATTGCTTGCTTTCCCGTATGGGATGGAAGAAATCCTGAATATAAATAAAGAGCAACATATAAGATAAATAACAGGACCCAGAGAGATCATTTGTAAAAGAGACATTAAGAGAAGGAGGAAGAGGAGTGGTAAGGGAGGCAAAGGGTTAAAAAATTAGGATGTATCATACACAAGTAAAAACCCCCATGTGGAATATAATGTGTTGAAAACATGTGCCAATAAAAATTTATTTGTTTCTACCATTTTTCTGTGGTAGGATGCTAGATATCATTTACCTCCAGTGAGTGTCAGCACAGATTTAGTAATACATAGCCTAATAAGTTATAATTGAATTTTAAACATTTCTGCAGCACGTCTGCTTTCCAGATAACATTGAAAGAGCTGAGAGGTTTTTGCCACATTCAGTAACAGAGATGAGAAAAGTAGAAGAAAAAATTTGTCTTTACCTATCTATAAGAGAGGCAAGGTCTCAGGGCAACCTGCCATTACTAGCGTTTGGAGAGACAAGAAGGCAGAAACGAGAATCATAATTTACTGGAACAGAAAACAGCAGTAGAAATCTCTCATGAAGTAACATCAAAGTAGAAAACCCCGCTCTGCAATTAACAAAGTGCCGCGGCCTGAACGTGGACAGGCCGGGAAGACAAAGGGTTCAGAAGGGGAGTGTTCATGGGTGAGACTTCCGGAAGCTCTTATTACCTCCTCCACTGTGAGTGTAGAAGGAAAAAAAATTCTTTGCTGACGGGAGCAAGATGGGATTACATATCGCACAACTCATGAACGCCTTACATTGCCTTGATACAGAAATTAATTGTAAAATGTTTCATTATTTTCCTGCCATCCTTATTTCTAAGTATTGTAAAAAGGAGCAAATCGTGGAAGTCTTGATGTATGAAACTCAGATAGTGACGCGTTTTAAATCTAAATTTTTCCTGATGAAAAGAACTATCCTAAGTTGGTAATGAGTGATGACTATTGGTTGTAGTGGAGAATTATACAACTGCAACTCCTCGCTCTAGCGTATTGATTTTGGTTTCACAGTTCTAATGAATGTTGAGTGTAAAGTGATGTATAGTTAATAAGGATTGGAACACCAACCTTTATACTGCAAAACCGTCCTTGCAGTCGCTGTCGTTTTCTTCTTCTAAACATGTATATATTTTTTCTTGATATCATCTTATATATTTTGAACTTCCTTAGCATTACTCATGAATACTTTTTATCTTTGTACTATCCTAAAGTGACATGTCTCTGTAGCATTATACCAAATAGCAGGTGAATAATATATTCATTCTAGAGATCCATGTCTAAGGCACACAAGAAATATATTCAAATTAAGTATATATTATTCTTCTATTTAATTGTTCTTATTTCAATCCCTGATGTCTTTGTAGCTTTATTTTTATTAGTTTACACATCAAGTTATGTAATCAAGTGTGTCTTATATCTGTAGCCTTTTAATCTGTTTCTCTTATATATTTTTATTTTCATTGTCCCTTTCTAGCCCTCAATTTCAGAACCTTCTGCTATTCTTCCAAGAGACTTTGAAATGTTTCCTCCTACCAACCTATGTTTGTTTCTTTCCGGTATTAAACTTTTAGATATAGTGATTCTAATTGATTCTGATGTGAAACAAGCAAAAATAATGACAATTTTATAAAATGCACTTGACATCTGACAACAGCTTCTTTTTCTTGTTTCTTGCCCTAAAATTCCACAGACAAAGCTTAGACATACCAAATGGTGGACTTTATTTTTAAGAATCGACTGCTCACATAGGTCGTTTGTATATTACAAGTGTACTTCAGTCCCATGCACTACACTAGTGCTCACTAAATGCTTTGGGGTCAAAATTATTTCATTAAAAAAATGAATAGTAATAAACAGTGTAAACTTTAACTCACTGAACATACAGAATCATTAACTATTTTATGTCATTACATTTTACATTAATTACTGGAAAAGTATGATATATGACTTGTCATCTTTTTGTAAATGATGGCTAAAGTAGGAAAAATTTATGCATGATAAGCATCTATTCTAGTAGAAAATATTGAGTTCTGTATTAATTTTAATATTATAAATTAGTTATATATTTGGAACTAACATTGCATTATTCACATCCTGAATAATTTTATTCTGTATTTGGCACTCGTTCATTTATTCTGTCAGAAACAAATCAGATAATGAAAACTTAATTATTTTAGTAAATGTAATATATATTCTTTTTTAAATATGTGATGCATATCTTGTCAAATATTAATGATTTACCATAACTTTGCAGGAAAATATCACACTGTCAGAGAAGTTAAAATTGTTATGTGAGACATTATTGTCATTTATGAGTATTATTTAATAGGATTATTATATTTCTTTATTAAGAATCAATGTTTAAGATATTTCTAAGTAAGAAAAGCAATGAATATTTAAATGTTTTATATATTGTTTCCAATTAAATTTATTTTTGTACTTTTGATTTGGTATTGAAAATTTCTACCTAGTATCTGAGGTCACAGGACTTCAGAGGAAACCTTGAAACTGGGTGCGGAATTATATATGTATGTATTCATATTCAAATGGGAAGAATAGCTCCTGTTTTCATATCTGAAAGGTTATTTTTAATCTGCTTTCAGGAATCTCAGCAAGTAGACAAATGCTTCCTACTTGTAAATCATGAATAAAGCTTACATCATTTCAAGCGTGCTGCACAGTGTACCGGCATTTCTTTCTTGTCAAAGATGTTGGGCAGGGAGCCTTATATCGTAATTGATAGACATTTTAAATTGTCTGACTTGCTTGTACCATCAATAGAGATGTACTACATTCAATCAGATAGAAAAAAAAATCACAGCGAATCAGCACTGTAGACACTAATTTTATTATCTTTTCTTGCCATTAAACTGTTCATTCTTTATGACTGTGGAGATATAACTGTGTTTGAACTTGCCATGTAATAGATGTTTTCATTGAGGTGAGGCAGCAAGATTCATTATTTATATGTTTCTCCATAGGCTCATAATGCCTTCATATACATAGTTTTCAAATGTTGCATTAAGGATGAGTCCAACATCAACAGCACAAAAAAGGCATTAATGTCACAGAAAAATATATCTGTTGGGGTAATAAAAATTAGTCCTGAAGATTGGTGGTTACCAAACTTCTGTGGGCAGCATCTCAGGTATACCTAGGAGGAGTACAGTGAAATTTTTCTGAAAAATAAACAAAATAATATTAACAAATTATATTTGTTTTAGTTCTGTGTATAATTTTATTTGTTTGTAGATTTCTTTAATACAGTACTGGGGATTGAACCCAGATCCTTCTGACTGAGCTTTACCTCAACCTATTTTGTATTTCAAGATAAAGTCTTGTTAAGTTTCACGGGCTGTGTTTGCAATCCTTCTGCCCACTCTTCCCTATTGTATTTCTGTATAACTTTATTGAAATAAAATATTTTAATTTTAACATGTATAGGTATATGTTAAAGTTTACTCACTATAATTCAATGTTTAAAATTAGTGTCTAGTTTTTCATGTCATAAGGTTTACTATTCTGTATGTGATTATATATATAGCATACAAGCAAGATGAGATACAGTTTTCTAGTTTTTTATTCCAATTCCTAATTTTCTAAAGGGATTTTTATTTCTCTCTCTTTATATTTATCATTGCATTTTATATTATGAGAAACATTCTTAGGAAAAACATATTCATAATTTATGATCTCCAAATTCTGAAATAAACCAGAGGCTTCCAGTTCACGGAGGAGATCCTTTCAGCTGAGAGTTCCCACAGAGCAATGGGCGCGGCCATTACTTCAGGTCCCTGAGTGGAGAGAATACTTCCTTCAGAGGGGCTCCATCTGTGGGAGTTAGACACCTTCCAAGGGCCCCACCTTCAATATTACCACATTGGTGGTTAGATCCCCAACACATCTTGGGTACATTTTCTTCTATCAGATATCAGTTCATGTTGTACTTCAAGAAATTTAGGTTACTTAAGCAAGAAGCAGAGATCAAACAGAGCCCCAAACTTACTGAACTCTGTTTTCAACTTATGCTTTTTTTTTTCCCATTAGGTCAGTGTTTCAAAAATTACAAATATAGGGCCAGGGATTTAGCTCAGTGGTTCCAGTGCCTGTTTTGCAGCACAGAGGCCTGGGTTTGATCCCTGGAAACCACATACAGTAGTAGGTGTGGAGACTCATACCCAGCAGCAATCCATATCACATACCACAGTGCTGTAGTGGTGGCTCACGCCTGTAATCCCAGCACTCGGGAGGCAAAGGCAGGAGGATTGTTGTGAGGTGAATTTGAGGCTGAGCTCAGGGCCAGCCTGAACTACAAAGGGAGATTCTGTCTCAAAAATAAAAATGCAAACATAGTTACTACATTTCTGTCACATATCTTACTCCAACTTAGCCCTGTCTTTTATGTTTTGTACAAGTATATGGATTCAAATAGAATTACTGTGACACCAAATATGGCCATTGGATTTCTACTAAGAAATCTGCTCCTAGAAGAAGAGCTGACTCTTTAGAGGTGTAAATAGTTGATAGTTTACAAAGAAAATAACAAGCGTACAAATTATTATGAAGAAAATTTCTTAGAGGATTGGAACTAGGATGCAGGAGAGATCCTATATAACAGGTTAAAAGCAAAATGTTTCTGCCTAGGAAGCTGCAAAACACTGTGGAGCACAATGACGGTCTGACAGATGGATGCTCTGGCAGGAGCAGCATCCCAAAGACCTACTGTGACAACAGGAAACCTAAAAGGTGTCAGCTATGCCTGGCAAGAACAGCCAGGAAAGCAAAACATATGTGTTGTCTGTGTTCGTGACACTTGTGTATGGAACACACAATTTTCATATATGAAGACTACCATTTGTGTGAGCATTGAAGCAAAGATGATTTCTTTTTTATAGAATTCTGTTGCTATTTTCACTGCAGTGCATGTAAGTTTTTATTTCTGCTTTCACCTTTTGGGTTTTGTAAGAGAGTAAACACCTGAAGTAAAAATGTTGATGTCTGTTTAGGCTCATTACACATTTGATATTGTATTTTATTGGTATCTTACTTCCTTGCTAACTGCACATTGTACAACATAGCAGGAAGCTCCTGACAAAGCAGAAAGAGAAGAGAGGAGAAATGGAAACAAAGCTTATGTATAAATAGGGGTGGAGGCTTAAAAATGAGAATCAAGATACATTATACACAGGAAGAAATTCTCAATGTTGAATATGATCATAATATATACCTGAAATGTACCAATAAAATTTATCTTTCAAAAAGCTGAATAGTGTGCCATATAGAAAGGGAAGCTAAGCACATGTGCTGTCGGTGTGTAACATGTGCACTGAACATGGGGTTGCCATGTGTGAAGACTGCCTTGGTTGTAACAATTGAGCCAATGATTATTTCTCTGATAGACTTTTGGTATTAATGTTGCATTTCATGTAGGTTTTATTTCTGATGTTATTTCTTAGTTTTTTGTAAGCAATTAAATAGATTATGAGAAAATGGTGATGGTTATTCTAAGCACTCATTTTACATTTGATATTTTATTTTATTGAGATGTCTTGTTTTCCTGCTAAGTACACAATGTACAGTATAATAGGTAGCTCATAGCAAATAGGAGAGAAGTGACTAGGATAGTCTCCCTCTTAGGAAAGAAGCTAAGCAAGTGTACTTATGAACACATGTAATTCATGGAACATGTTGCTGTCCTGTCCGGAATGCCTTGTATGTGATAATTGAAGCAACATAGTCTTTTATTTCTGATATTACCTTTTAGGGTTTCTAAGCAAGTAAACAACTGATGTGAAGATGTTGGTATTTATTCTAATTGCACAATACATACTAAATCTTTAATACTTATTTTATTGGTAGTTTATGCTCCTGTTAACTATCCATTGTTAATATAATGGGAAATTCTTGATAAAACAGCAGGACCATGCTCAATGTAAAATAGGAAGAAGGGGGAAAATGTTGAGATTGTAACAAAAAAGTAAGGAAACAAATTTTATGTATATGGTGAGGCGGTAGGGTGGGTAAGGCTATGGGAAAAAATGAGAATTAAGTTGTGTCTTATACTGGTACAAATCCCTATTATGGAGTGCAATCATGATGTGTATATGTAATGTACCAATAAAGATAAAAAAATTAAAAAAAAAAAAAAACAGCAAGACCATAGAGCTGTAAAGCACATCATACAAAAGGCCAGGAAATCAAACATAAATTCTGTCAGTGTAACCAACACGTGTTACAGAATGCATCATTGCCATGTGTGAAGACTGCTTTAGGTGCGATAATTGAAATAAAATTTTTTGTAGACTGAAATTGGTATTTTCATTGTTGTTCACATAGGAATTTATTTCTCTTGCTCCTTTTTAGATTTTGCATAACCAAAATCAGTGTTGAAAATTTTGATGCTTTAAAAAAAATAACATTCAACACATATTAAAAATACAATACTTTATTCTCACGATTTTTTCTCATTAAACACTCATTGTTCAATATAATAAAACTCATAAAATTAAAATTAATAATTCATTCACAGAAGTAATATAAGGAATAAATGTGGGTTTGGCCCATTTCTGTGACTTGATAACCAAAAAATAAATGTGCTGTGCTTAATAAAAACTTCCCCTTTCAGCTCAGTGGTGCCTCACCTGTGTAGTTAAAGGGATAATGAATAAATATATATATCATTTATAGAATAATCAAATTTCTAAAAATATATTAATTTTACACAACTGAAAGCATAGATATGTCATGTACTGTTACAACCCTTAATGTTGAATGTAATCATAATGTATATATATATATATATATATATATATATATATATATAATGTACCAATAAAATCAATCAGAAACAAAAAATAAATCAAAAATAAATTGCCCAGGCTGGGCTTAAGTTTGAAAAAAAAAAAAAAAGAAAGAGGAAAGCATAGATGATAAAAAGAAACTTGTAGTACCTGATTGTATTATTAAATTTTAACATGTCAGGCCTAATCCCCGAAATTAACTCTAACTTTCACTTTCCCTAATATATATATTTACTTCTATATCTCTATTTATAGCTATATACATGCACACATATTATATAAGGATGAATGTATAGTTCCTTCCTGACATGTGTAAGGTCCCAGGTTTGGTTTTTAGAATATATGAGAAATAATAATTCAGTTTCATAAAAAGAAAGACATTTTAGGAATTTTCTACATTAGACAGCATTGGTCTCAAGAAACCATTTAATATATTTCCAGAAACACCATTTTCACCGAAATGACAATAAAAATATATGGCAATTTTTTAAAGACTTTACACTGTGCCCATTATTATTTAATTGACTTTAATGAAACTTATTAAAAAGTAAGTATCTATCCATAGTGTTATTACAGAATACTGCATGTATGCCTTAATGGTCAAATGATGGAACTTCAACTGCTAAAATGTAAGCAGACATGATTTTAACATTTCAATTCTGCCCATTACACCATTATGCATTTGAATTTTAAGTATCCTATGTGATTCTTTTTCCTTTTGCTTGGGATCCAGAAATGTGGTTCAATCATTCGGTCTCTTTGGATTCAGAGGTGAGATCACCATAGTGAAATTGGCAATATCATTTTTTATCGCCTGAATTTTTTTTTTTTTTTGAGACAGGGTCTCGCTTTTGTAGCTCAGGCTGGCCTTGAACTCAGCCTTGAACTCACAGAAATCCTCCTGCTTCTCTCTCGCAAGTGCTGGGATTACAGGTGTGAGCCACCATGCCTGGCACCGTCATATGTGATATTGATTACTGGTGCGTGTGAGTCTCCTTGCCCAGCATTGTTGTATGTGGTTACCCGGGGATTGAACCCAGGCCCTTGCACTTGCAAGACAGGCACCAGAACCACTGAGCTTAATCCCCAGCCACTGACATTTTTAAATTGTGAAATAGGTACATTTAATATATATCTGATCACACTCAGCAAATGCTCGCAAGGCTGTGGGGAGAAAAGAAATCTTCTGCACTGTTGGTGGGAATGTAGACTGGTACAGTCACTATGGAAATCAATGTGGAGTTTCCTCAAAAAACTAGGTTTTGAGGTCCCTTTTGACCTTGCTATTCCCTTGCTAAGGATATACATGTAAGAATTAAAGACATATCACACTGACATATGTACATCCATGTTTATAGCAGCTCAATTTGTAATAGATAAATCTTGGATACAACCCAAATATCCATCTACTGAAGACTGGATAAAGAAGATGTGGTTTTTGTATAGAATGGGGTATTACTCTGCCATAAAGAGTGACAAGTTTGAGTCATTCATACTCAAATGAATATATGTTCAAGTCATATTCATAAGTAAAATAAATAGGTCACACATGTGTAAATCTTTTCTTTGATATGAGAAACTAAAAATGTAAATGTATTCTAGAATGTATGTTACATATTGTAAAATAGAAACTATTCAAAGGGTAATGGTATAAATGTAAGTAACTAGAGGGAAGAAAAAAATGTGATGGTAATAAGAAAAAAAGGAAAACAAAGGCAATGCCATTTTATCAGCCCTAGACTGTTTACTGCTATATTTCTATGTGAAAAAAACTATGTTGTTCTTAAGATTGCTATAGTTATTAATTTAAATGCTATATTAGCTTCTGATAGATCAGTACCAATAAAACAGAGAAAATAGTTGCATAGAAACACTCTTTGAAACATAATCCAGTTAGAAAAGTCATAAGACCAGAAATATTGGTTAGTGTTCAATGATTAATCTTTAGACTACCACTAGTAATATTTCTGCACTTACAGTTATAAAATGTTTCCAATAAAAATTGTTATGTACTATTATGTTCCACTTACCCTTCAACTCAGGTATTGGAAAGATTTTCTTTTGGCAAAATATGTCTGTGATCACATTTGTAGAAGTTGATTCAGAGGAAAATTGCATTTTGGAGGAAAGTCACTGGATGTCAGTGATCCAGTGATCTGAGGATGAAAGTCACTGTGGAGACAGGGATGGAAAACAGGTCACAGCAAAAGACTGTGCCAATGACTCTTTTCTATCAGATCTTCTCCTTTCTCGTAAGTATTACTGGATGTTGCACATCTGTACAAAGCAGTAAATATGTCACTGAAAGAAAAGACTCCATGAATAAAGGATTGAAAACACGAATTAATGGAGCCAGGAGTCAGGGAGAGAAAACAGAACGAAGCAGGCCTGACCCGTGTTCTGGCGGCCATGTTGTGTCATTCCTGGACTCACCCTAATTGAAGATGTCAGCTTCAACTGAAAAGAGAAAATTGTATAATGAGAAGACATTGTATCAATATTTCCCAATCTTCGAAGTGCCTGTTTTATGAATAAAATATCTTACTAATAACAAAATTAGCCTTCCTATTAATGAAACTTCATATTATAAGTGATTTTAATGAATCAAATCAAACAGGATAGGTAGAATTTAACAAGGTGGTCTACTTTTAGTAAGATATGAAATGATTTTAATGACATTGCTTATCTTCTAAGAATAGCTTTGTGATAAGCACATTTACGGGTAATAATTTTATATCAAATTATATGCAAGGCATTGAAGAGATAGGTGGAAAAGCATGCCTGTATTCTGCTATAGATTACAATTGAAGGAAATGAGTAAGTGTCGACAAGATAAATTGATAAGTGCCATTGTTTAATTGCAGTTATTCCTTTTACAAATTATGTTTAGGGGGCAATGAATTACTTAGAATATAAATTAAAAAGCTAAAATCCACACTACATTTGTCTTCAAGAGAAAAAGGCTCGAGTTATATTTGTTTAGAAAAAATCTTAGTGTGACGGATGAATAATAGTATTCTTGAATATTATCCTGAAAACAAAATCAACCTATGAAAAATTAAAATTAAAATTTCAAATACAAAATAATAGTTAGAATGATTTCCTTAAAACAAGTGTGATAAAAAATTTAGGAATGTATCATGGCACATGTAGTTTGAACATATACATCTCATTTTTAAATGTGCCAGGATACATTTGAAAATAACTCCGTGGGTTGTAGGAACTGATGTATTTTTTTCCCAATTATTTTTGAAGAGTTCTTGACAAATGTTTTCTCAGAAAAGAATGACAGATTGTCTGCTTGATTTTGTTTTTATATGACTCTTATTTCTATCCTGTCATGGGAAGGGAAGAGCAGAGGTATGATTTGGGTAAGCTATGCAACAGACCCTCAGGATACACAATTTATGATACAGCTTTCTTTAATCTGTCAAGGAATGGAGTTTTATTCACTTTCAGTAAGAAGTATAGGTTTGGTTGTCTATATATTAATGGATACTATCCTGAGAGTTTTAGAAAGGTCTCAAGAATTGCTTAACCCAAAGAGAGTTATTGAAAACCTAAGAAAACTATTCTAAGTGTTCTATGATTTTCTACCTTATTGTCATATATGATCAATGTTAAAAGGCAGTTATAGAAAAGTTAATTTAAAAATAATATACCAATTATGACAGCTCTGTGTAAATTAATAAGTGATACCAGCTGAAAATAGTCATTTTATTGCTAATAGAAATATTTTTTTATTTTTTTCAGTTATAATAAGCTTAAGTTGAAAAAAAAGATATTTGTTTCAGTCCAGAACTCAGTAAGAATGAAAGTGTTATTTTAGCTAGGCATGGTGGCTCTTGCTTATAGTCCCAGCACTCAGGAGGCAGAGTCAGGAGGATCACAATGAGTTAAAGGATAGCCTGGGTGATGGGGTGAGTTCAGGGTCAGCCTGGACTGCAAAGTGAGACCCTGTCTCAAAATGATTTTAAAAAATTAGAACAAATTATATTTGATTTTTAAAATTTTATAACTTCTTTTTAGCTGTGGCAGAATTCAAATATTTCTTAGGAATCACCTTTGCTCTTTGATTTCATTCCATCTCCACTATGAGACTCTTACATCTATTTGAGTCTTTCTAGGAAGAAGTAATTGACAAAGCTGAAACAGGTTTGACTCTATTATAAAAGCATTTATTAAGCTATTCTTTATGTTCAGCTGACATGCATCAAGGTGTTACTTCTTGTTTTACATTTAATTTAGCCTTATAAGAAATCTATGTGTACTCAAGCCCCTTTTTACCTAACATGTCTTCATATATCTTAGCTGACTTAACTCATTTCATTATTTTCTATGATATTTTTAAAATTCTGAATTTAGATTATCTTTTGGAGTTTTGAAGTTTGCAATGAAACTATTTCTATGTATTGATCATTATTACATTACCATGATGTCCCAAATTTTGTATGATCTGTACGACATAGAGCTATAATGTCATTAACATTGTCAGAAAATTCACAGTACATAAGTACATACTCATATATTTTATTTTTAACTTCATAATGATACATCAAGGAACTGGTTTGTTTTTACTTTTGATTAAAAGTTTCAAGCAAAACTTTTAAATCTAAATACAGAATCCTACATTACTCAACTTTTTACTAATTATGATAGTCCATCTAGTTACTAAAATCTACTCTTGTATTTGACGATATTTATTAACCAAAATTGGGTTTGTGTGGCTCTTTAAGTGTTAAAAGGATTTTAGCTCTGCAAACATTTTGCATGTTGGATATATTTCTATGCTTTTCAGATCAAAGAGAACTAGAGACTCAATGTTTTGAATGATTTGAATGAACAGAATTGATACAAATTTTAAAAGATGAAACAAATGGCCCAAACACACAGAATATTTAAAAAATACTTGTAAGTCCCAAAGGTTGAAAGACAGCATTGTAAGTTACTTATTGTATTATTATTTCAATGAATTCTGAGAATTAAATAACCTTATAACACCATTAATTTATATGACTATCATAATAAAGTTACATTATAAAATTAATATTACAGAATAGCATAAATTCACACGTTGAAAAACAACTAGAATGGATTCTAGAATTATTCAAAAGAGTGAAAATAAAAGAATAGAGAAAATATAAAAAATAAATGTTTGATCATATAAAAATAAACAATAAAATAAACTATAAATGTCTGGAATGCAACATCAGAACAGGTTAACAGGAACCATACCCAATGGACAGTTTAGGTGAAAACTTTCCTTATATAAGCAATTTCTACATTTAAAGGTATTTCAACTTTTGTAGGTAAAGACTGATACAGGTATGGACTTTGAATAATTAAGTTAGCCTGTATTAAAGAAAGAAAGCAGATAATAATTTTAAAAGTCATCTTTAACTATATTTACTAATGAAAGAAACCCACATTATTAAGTTATGTTGCAAGAAATTGGACATGTTTGTATAATAAAGACTGCCTCAGTATATAAGTACAAAAATATGGCTCTATGAAAAGTTATAAATTTTGCTTGCTGTGCAACCAACCAAACACAAATAAAAAAAAAAGTCTGAGAAAAACTCAATTGAATTTACATAAGTTAATTTATTTTTATAAGTAACATAGATAGATTCCAAAACAAACTTTAAGATCTAACAACATCCTGATTATAAAAACCTACATAAGAGTACATGCAGCTTGATCGTGATGAACTGGAAGATGAAAAAGTAATACATAGTAATAAAAGACTAATTTTCTTATGCGATAGAAGGATAAAAGGTGTTACTTCCATCTTGATGCTGATAATTAGAAAAACCATCTTCCTTAACCGTAACAACTACCATAACACAAGACAAAATGAATTTTTGAAAATTACTATAGACAGAGAATGAGAGAGAGAGAGAGAGAAACATATGGGTGTCAAGTAAAAATACAAAGAACAATGCTTGGATATCATGAACATAAAATATAATTTATGACTTAATTCCTTTGCTCTGTAAAAGCAACTTTTGAAGTTGGTTCAAAAAGCCAATTTATGGCGGTAGAAAAGCTAAGAAATTTAAAAGTTAAGCAATAGCTAATGTGAATGAGGCAGAAAACAGCAAAAGTAACATTTTAAAGTTCCCACTATAAATTTAGAAGGTGTTTTTGAAGTATCTTACACTCAAAAAGTCTGAGATGGGGGGCTGGAGATTTAGCTCAGCGTTTGTCTTGCAAGGGCAAGGACCTGAGTTTGATCCCCGGTAACCACATACAACATTGTCGGGCATGGTGATTCACACCCACCAGGAATCAGAGCCACAAACCACAGTGCTGTGTGTGGTGGCTCACACCTGTAATCCCTGCACTCAGGAAGCAGAGGTGGGAGGACTCCTGTGAGTTCCAGGCCCACCTGGACTACATAGTGAATTCAGCACCAGCCTGAAAGAGAGACTGTTAAAAAAAAAAAAAAAATCCTCAGATGAACTGAATACCATCATTAGTTTCACATTGCAATATCAGAAGTCTTAGGGAGATTTAATTACATTTCTTATACTTTGTTCAAATTATTTGTGGCTTTTATCAAATAGTTTATAATGTATCCAACTGGCACTTCTTGAAATTAGGCATTTCACTAGACACCATGAGATTCACTCATAACCCCATTTATTAAGAAAGCTGAGATGAAAAGTTTTCTTGAGTGTAAACTGGGGTTCAGCCTAGGAAACAAAGAGATTTTGTCTCAAACTTGAAAGAATGAATAAGCAACAGAAGAAGAGACAAAGACTGTGATCCTCACTATATACAGTAGCCATGCTGGGGGAAAAAACAAAACAAAAAACAGATTCTTATGGAAGACTTGAGTGTTCTAATAGAGATACTTTAAATAAGAAGAGCTTATTTAGGAAAGCAAGTAAGAGCAGTTAAAAACTGTTCAGGCTGAGATAAGATTGTGTGGAGCAGTGGTTGGATGAGTCTGACAAATCCTAGTTAACTCCACAAAATAACAACAAAAATGAATTATACCAATAAATTTGGGGGCAGAGAAACAAGTGGCGAGATAGTAACTAAGTTCCCTCATCAGAAGCTTGGAAGCCTAGTCTTGACATGAAAGAAAGGACTCCACCATTCCTTACTCCAAAACCCCCAGAGATGGCAGGTAACCACAAAGTCAGTGGCAGGATTTATCCAAAGAATGTGTGATGACACTAGAAAGCTGGTAACAAGATATCCCACAGACATTAGAGATTATTTGTTATAGAAAATTTTGCTTACAGAAATTAGACTCTCCATCAAGAGTTAACTTTAGGGTCCATCATACAAAACAAGATAGCTGTCTATTTAATCACAGTCAATTCATCTTTGTCACAGTTTCCAGTTAGCTCACATTCCTTGTGAAAGAGACATGAACTTAATTTTAAATTATGCTGTAGAAACTCAGTTTTAAATAGAATGCAAATCAATAGTCATGGGGCATAATAATCTCTAGGAGGACAGACAAGTTTAAAAACTCAACAGTAAAATAAAGACAATGTCAAAATCATCACAAGATATTAAACTTGATATAAAATAACCATGCAATTCTTAAAATAGTCATCACTGTCAATTACTGGACACTATTGTGTCTGTGTAAAAAGAACAGTATGACATGAGAACAGTAGAATAGCAAGAATTTGCTTTTAAAATAAAAAATGTTGAAAAAATAATGGGAAAAATATAAAAGCAATAGAAGAATTGTAAGATGAAGTCCATGAATTTACTAATAACAGCAGTAAAAGATCAGCAGAAGTACTTTAGAAAAGGAAATAAAATGTAAAAGTTTCAACCTGGCAAAAATGTATTAACTAATTAATAAATCTCCAGCACTACCTCTTCTTTGACAAAGGAACGAAGTACCCTCACTGGAGGAAAGATAGTCTCTTTAATAAATAGCTGGAAAAACTGAGTTTCAGCCTATTAAAAATTAAAATTAGATGTATATCTCTCATCATGCACTAACCTAAAATCAAAATGGGTCAGAGGTCTAAACATGAAAACACAGATACAGAATCTTTAGTTGTCAAAGTTACGTGGTTTCTATATTGCCATATCATCTTAATTTATAGTACTAGGATGAGTTAAAGACAATTACATAATTTAATGCATTTTTATTCTTAAGTACACACATATTTGGGGCCGGGGATTTAGCTCAGTGGTTCCAGTGCCTGTCTTGCAAGCGCGAGGGCCCGAGTTCAATCCCCAGTTAACCACATACAATACTGGGCGTGGAGACTCAGGCCCACCAGCAGTCAGTATCACATTCCACAGTGCTGGGTGTTGGGAGTAGCACCAGCTAAAATGGTGCCGAGCAGATTGCCAAGGGGCGTGGATTAAGTGACGGAACCTGCTTTGCTGCACAGCTGTGATACCTTATTAGGACAGAAGGAAGATGATTGGACCGCTGGCGGCCTCCGTGTTGGTTAGGGTATATAAGAGCAGGGAGAGGGAAGTGGAGAAGGGATTTTTTTGATTGTTCCATTAAAGGTTTGCTCCAGAACAGACTGTTGTGTTGTTCCTGCTGGCAGAAGCGATGCATCACTGGGTGTGGTGGCTCAAGGCTGTAATCCCAGCACTCCGGAGACAGAAGCAGGAGGATTGCTGTGATATGACTTTGAGGCTGAGCTAAGAGCCAACCTGAACCACAAAAAGTGAGACCCTGCCCCCCAAAAAAAGAGTACACATTGTTTAATTTTATTACATAATTTGAAAGATTACATGAAAGCATTTAGTGAAATATTTTGTTATAGTAGCAAATAAAAGAGTGCCAAATATTTTAAATTTGCTACTCATAGCAATATGCAATTTGAAATATAAAGCCTATTTAAAATATAAATTTTGGAAACAAGCATAACATAAAGCATATGTATTGAGTGATTATGTTACTAAAATTTGAACATAATATGTTGTTTTCCTTTCAGTCCATTATAATTGAAATATAATTCTAATTTTCACTTAATGTCATATATGTCATTTAAATGGTGTTTTGGATATAAAGTCAGAGATTATTTTCATATATTAAATAATGTTTGTGCCTATGCACACAGATTCACACACTTGAAAGTCTGTATAATAATTGACTTGTTAATATTTATGCTCATATAGTCATTTAAAAAGTGCATGGTTAATTTTAATTGCTATTATTATGTAAAACTTCTTTTTCACTGACAATATATCTGGATTTACAAATATAAATTTTTATGAAATTTTAACATATAGATTTTATAAGATCGTTTCAGAAGTAATTTGTGATAAATGAATCCACTACATATAGAGAACGTCTTCTGGCCTTTGCAGAGCAGACTTGTCATGATCAATTAAGCTCTTAAATAGAATAAGAATAAAAATAAGACTACTGATTGTTTGTTGCTTCTGGGTAGTACGTTTTATATATCACAGTGCTGTCTGTTAGTTCAGGGGCTTAACCTTGTTGTCTGCCATTAGCTCTGAATATCAATTCCACATTTGGGGAAAATTAGAGCAATTTGGTTAATGTTCTCAGCTCTTCGCTGACCATATGGGTTTTTTTCCTACCTGACTTTGAGCATATTCCTGCACTATTTCAGGGTTCCACGGCTTGCACTTGTCTCTAGTTCCTGACTAACTCCTCCTTTGTTCTTTGTACCGTCTGAAATCCAGGTCACATTCTCAATTTGTTTCATGAAGCCACCAATCTAACACTCAACAAAATTCTCCATTTTTCTTCAGTTTACTTTCAGATGTAGCCTTTTCAAGTTTTGACCTATAAAGTTAGATGTCAAGCACTCAATTATTTTTTTCATATCCACTGAAATCTTTCTGGAATTGTTGAATTCTTCTTCAAAGATTTTTTTTGCATGATATATAACAGCTTTTTATAAGTATATTTTCGATTATGTAACATTGAAAATTATTACAGACTTCATGGACAGGGAATTTGTCTCCTTAAAATGCCCTTATTCACTTATATTAACTGATCTAGAGAAATTTCAGAGACTATGACTTATATCATCTTCTCAACAGTAATTTTATATTAATTATTATTATTTTATTATTAGCAAATATTAATTTGATGGTAAAATGATATTTGAGAGACTTAGAAATTTACTAATTACTTTTTAAGATTTTTCAATTCAATCATTTTAAATAACTAAAATATTAATTATTGAAAAGAGGCTTTTTGAAATAAGTACATGAATTAAGAAAAAAATTAAATTCACTTTTTGAGAGAAGTTCATCATACTTCATCCAAAAGTAATTTGGATGCTATGAACTATCAGAGGCTCATATTCTTGAAATACTTGTGAAAACACATTTTAATATAAATGTAAGGAGGTCAGGGGAATGTGAAAAATGAGAATTAAGATATGTTGTGTACAAGTAGAAATTCTCAGTGTTCACTGACAATAAAGTATATCTAAGATGAGCCAATAAACTCAATAAAGGAAAAAAAAATAAACTCCTTTCAAATTGGAATAAAGTTCTGTAATGTTATAATTGAGTGTTCAAAACATTCATGACTCAAATGGTGCTTGCTTACTTCATCCACTGGAGTTAAAGTGCTTTACAAATATTTCTGATTATAGTTTATAATCTCTTTTCAATAAAATAAATATTCTCTTTATCAGTGTTATCTATAGCATTTTATCTAATTCAACTAGAATAAGATTGTCAGATGCTTTGCTTGACTATAGTGATTCTGTTTTAGACGCACGTATTTTATGTTGTCAGATTGTAGCAAAGCAGAGAATCTCAAGTAGAGCTCAGTGTTACAGCTACTGCAATTTGAAGATTTGAGGATTTGAAAGTTACTCCAAGAAATGGAGAAAAATACCTCTCATTAGCCAGCTAGTTCAGAGCAGTTTTCCCCTTCTGAAATCTGACCTCTTGAGTTACAGTGAGTCCATTTTTATACAGTTGTGGAAAGGAAGTAGAACCATTAAGACACTGGTAGAAACAGGAAAACTAATAGAAACATCAGGTAGTAACAGTGACAATGTTTGAGCAACACTTTTAATACATGGAGCAGCTACATCCTGCAGCACAAGCAGATAGAGAACATTCTGAAATATTGGCAGGAACATCAAGCAGCTGAATGGCTACATTTATGAGACAGAAACACCTTCTTGAAAAATGAAGGGCTTGTCCCATTGTGCATTACTGTTTCACTGATGTATTCATGCCTAAAGGACTTCAAAGCACAATAAAGACAACAAGTCTTCTAAGATTCTCCTGCTTTTCACAATTACATTGTTCCTAGGTAGGGTGTTTCTCTTTCCTTGCTTACCTAAACTCTTTGTACCTACAACAAATAATTGAGCAGCATGCACAAAAGTAGCAGTAGGTTTACTAAACTGCAAGTACACCTTGCAGAGCAGGAATGGGCTGACGAGGAAGCTCAAAGATGAGCTTGAATCAAAGCAGTTCTGTCTGCTGAGAGCTTTGAGATTTTTTTCCCCTAAGGTCTTAGAATCTGGGGTGATACTTAATGAGGACTTGCCTAATTAATTGTAATCTTGGCATGTTCACCTCAGAAGAGGAAGTTTTTAAAATATATGAGTCTAGTGGGAGCCAGCATGGCAGTTCTTGACCACTGGGGCTCAAAACCATAATGTTCATATTATAATGGCTATGGGATCGCCTCTGGAGCCCCTAGAGCAACTCTGCACACACCAGGGCAGGATAGCTCTGGTCTCCAGATGCTAAAAGGCAGCCTGTATGCTATAGACCTGAGGCTAAGATGCTGCCAAGGCTTGGAATCAAAACTAATTCTGGAATGAATTTATTAGCCATTGTGTTTTCATGTCAGGGGGAACTACTGTCCCTTTAAATGACTTATAACATGACTTCACAGTATTTTTGGCTTGTTCTTTTTTTTTAAATCTTTATTGGTACATTAAATATACACATCATGATTGCACTCCATAATAGGGATTTGTACCAGTATAAGACACAACTTAATTCTCATTTTTTCCCATAGCCCTACCCACCCTACCACCCCCCATATACATAAAATTTGTTTCCTTACTTTTTTGTTACAATCTCAACATTGTCCCCTTTCACCTTATTTTACATTGAGCATTTTCTATTTCACAATATATAACATACAATGCTAGGACTCATTTACAT
>PVIR01010811.1:0-48939 GCA_004026965.1 Petromus typicus | reverse complement strand
TGGTTCAGGCTGGCCCTGAGCTCAGCCTCCAACTCACATCACAATCCTCCTGCCTCTGCCTCCCGAGTGCTGGGATTACAGGCGTGAGCCACCACGCCCGGCACTGTGGTATGTGGTACTGGTTGCTGCTGGGCGTGAGTCTCCACACCCAGTATTGTTATGTGGTTACCGGGGAATCGAACCCGGGCCCTTGCGCTTGTGAGACAGTCGCCGGAACCACTGAGCTAACTCCCCGGCCCCTCATGGTTTTCTTCTTAATGATGCTTCCTTAGAAGATGATTTTAACTGTTTTGGAAATAGGAAAGTATCAAGTTCAGTTAAATAATTGTTACTGGAACACAGAAACTGAAGCTAATTAAAATATAGCTAATTTTAAAATGATTAATGAGCACATTTAAAATCTACTTTCAGTTGTTTTAGAATTCCCTGTGCGTTTGGGAAGGTGAATGTGAGAAATGGCACCGAGCAGCTGGGTCTCAGTGGGTGGAACCCAGCGGGGCCCAGGTAGTCAGAGCCACCACAGGTGGGGGTGCCGTGTAAATGTTCTTAGGAAGGTCACCTGGAAACTAGGCAGCCCAGTGCGGGATGCTGGGTGCTGGGTGCTGGGTCGCAGAGAACTTTGCTTTCTTACCTCCCAACAAGGACTTTGCTCTTTACCCAAAGGGAGATGTGGGGGAGGGGAAGTGAGTCTACGACTGCACATTCTCAGCCTGTCTACCTAGCAAACCTCACTCCAGGGGCGTCTAAGTGAGAGGAGGGCTGGAAGTGTGCTCCGCAAGCAGAGCAGGGCTTCCACCGGGGCCTTCAGTCATCTCCACTATCAGGATGACTCACTCGACGGAACCTCAGCATGTGGCCCTTGTCCTCCCACTGACGCTGGCTGAAGGACGATGGGATTCGTGATCTTCCCAGTTACCCCCACTGAACACTGTCTTTGGCCCCTGGTGTGGGTGACTTTCGTAGATTCCACTGGAGCCATACCGGTTAAGGAGCTCTCTCAGACACCTGCACAGTGGCAGCAGGGGCTGGTCGAATTCTGGCTCAGTCCATGCCACAGAAGTTGAGGGTGATGGCAGTACTGGTTAACTAAATCTCGCCCTCAGTGGCCTACATGCTGATGTCAGTGATGCTGACAGGCTTTGCGAATGTGGATGACACACGTTGCCATGTGCCACAGCTTGGCTGAGCTCCTTCTGTAGTGGTGACTGCTACACTGCCCCAGTTCTCCGATGCTTCCTTCCGCACCACAGCAGCTGTCAGATCACAAACTGCCTGTCCTCCCAGGTTCTCTTCTCTCTCTGCTTCCCTACTGTCCACTTTTGAGCTTTCTGCCCCTGACTCTGCAAGTGCTCCTTCCCCCTGTCCTTAGAATCAGATAGAAGCCAGCAGTCCGCATCCCTGAGCCTGCCCTTTGCAGGCTGAAAGTCTAGTGTTGGGACTACTTTCTGCGGTGAGGAAGAGGCTTCCTGACCAACCACAACTCAGTAATGTAGACCTGCAGAAGCCTCGAGGTGGGTGGAAGCTCCCTGAGGTTCCGGATTGCAGCCATTCATCCTTTGCTTCACTGTGCTTGGCATCCTAAGTGTTCTTACCTAAGGGACCTAAGCATGGCACCGCTTGGGCACAAGTCAGCAAGGCAGCTGTAAGCCTCATCTGCTCACTCAGCAGGATTTTGAATCGAAAGGACAAATCCTGGGACTTCTTCTTGTACCAAGCTGGGAAATCGACCCTTTCTATGTGGCAGGACTGCTCCTAGCAGGAGCAACAACCTGGACATATCCTCAAAACAGAAAGAGCAATGAGATCTCGCTTGGGTAGAATCCACTGGCGATTCACTCCTGGAGCCCCATTTTCCCAGAACATGTGCTTACTGGATGTTTCAACAATTTAATGTAAGGCAAAATTGTTCTCCTACTGTAAGATATTTAAAATAAAACACATTATCTAAAAATTAGCAGGTTTGAAGAACAGTATAGGCAATGCTTAGTTATAAATTGGGCAAGATGACTTCCGGTTCAGTAGATTTTTAACCAAATCTGATAGGTTTGGGTTTCACAAATGGGTTGCAATAGGTGCACCATGCTTTTCTAGGAGAGTGCTATCTGTGAAAATTCTAAATATGATGCCACAAACTTTTTGCGTTCCTATCCTTTGCAATACCGAACAATCAACTGACAACATGTCTTGTTTTATGACTACTTAGTCTTGGAAAATTCACACGTGGTAGATGCCTAACCCTCCATGTGTACTTTAGCCTGCCAGCAAAGCTTCATTTATTTTCAAAGCTTTGTCTATTATACACATCTAACGTGTGTACAGTAATGAAGCTTCTTCAAAAGGAACTCATCTGCCATAAAGAAGACACATTTGAATCATTGTATGAGAATAGGTGCACCTCGAGACCACCCCTTTAAGTGAAATAAATCAGATACACATCTTAAATGTCATAGGGTTCCTTTTATTTGAGAAACTCAAAGCATACAAAAAATAGAGAGAGAATAATAATAGAAAACAGGATGACAGATCTTTTGCAAAATGGAAGGAGACCAAGAGGTGGAGGGAGGAGACAGAATAGGATGGTAAGGGGACATTAAAAATGAAGATATGTTCTCTACATGTATGAGCTCCGTGCAGTGAGTGTGATCATTCTGGGCTGCACACATGCACTGACTGAGCTCCGGCTGCAGAATGCTTCAAAGAGACGAGGCATCTTTTAAACGTAAAGACAAGACCGAAGAATCAAGAGAATAAAAAAATGGATAAATAGAAATCGTACATGTTTCCCATTTTGTAACATTTTTATTTTCTCTAACAAATAAGCAGTAACTCAAAATAAGCTCCTTCATTAATTAAGACTAGCTCAATGATATTCTGAGATACTAATTAGTACATTTTACTTGTTATTTATGGACTTGTTTGCCTCCATTGACAACTTTCCCTGTCGACATAAGCATTACTTTCAGAACACTTTCATTTCATTTTCTGACATAAAACTAACTTAAGGTAATACAATTATTAAGAAATATTGTTATTTGGACACCAAATTCTAGTATAAGGTTAATTAAAACAATCTCTAAAAATTATTGTCATTATTACTAATTTAACAATTTTGAAATATATTCCTATTTTATACTAATATTTAAGTCTGTTTGTATGTCTATGTGTTATTTACCATTACATGTACTTGGGGGATTATAGAGGTTCACCTATTTTTTATTTTGTACAAATTTTTCCTATGAAGCTCAGTTTGGCCTAGAACTCCTGGGCTCAAGAGATCTTCCTGTTTCAGCCTCCCCAGTAGTAGGGACTAGAAACATACAATATCATGCCTACTTTGAATTATATTTTAAAATAATATTGTTGAAAAGTCATGATCTCTGTGAAAGATGGACAGCTATATGGCAATGACTCTGCAGAGATAATAACAAACAAGGCTGGAATTAAACACATGTGGGAAAAGTCTATAAATTGAATTATACTTTAACAGTCTTTACTTTAAATGTGAAGAAACATCAGATTTAGTAGCCAAGGATACATCAAGATGCATATTTTAATTCTAGAATGAGCACTAACAAGTACAATGTGACACTCAAAAGATATGCCACAATAGGCCATGGAGGTGTCCTCTATCTTATTGGATGTACACCCTGCTCTGCCCTGAACAACTACATACTTAAGATCTGTACATGAAACAAAGGAGAAGAAACCTTAGTATGTTAGATAATTTGATAGAGTAAATTTAAGTAAAATATGCTAAAATAAAATAATGACTATATAATTTGAAGGCTGAGTAAATTTTGTAGTAATCTATGATACTGAATTTTCAAATTATATTTCAGAGAACTATTCATTTCAAAATTTCTTAAAATTTATTTTTTCCTATGTTTCATAATTATTTTTATTTCAAACATGGAACCATATGATATTTGAATGTCTTTAAAATTCTTACCTGAGGGGCCGGGGAGTTAGCTCAGTGGTTCTGGCGCCTGTCTCACAAGCGCAAGGGCCCGGGTTTGATTCCCTGGTAACCACATAACAATACTGGGCGTGGAGACTCACCCCAGCAGCAACCAGTACCACATACCACAGTGCCAGGCGTGGTGGCTCACGCCTGTCATCCCAGCACTCGGGAGGCAGAGGCAGGATGATTGTGATGTGAGTTTGAGGCTGAGCTCAGGGCCAGCCTGAACCACAAAGTGAGACCTTGTCTCCAAAAACCTAAAAAAAAAAGAAGATTCTTACCTGAAACTAAGTTCCAGTGTGAGCAGAAGGGTCATATTGAAACCACTATTAAAAACAAATACTTCAGGTGTTCGACTTAATATACAACATGTAAAAATGAAGTACTACTTCTTATGACTATCAAAGTAAGTGGAAGAGCAAGGTAATAGGAAGCTAAAACATCAATGGAGATAAAAAATGAAATAACCTTTTCAATAATAAAATTTCTACTGTACTAAATATTCATTCAACAAGTCTCATTTAAAAGTAAATATTTAATTTAGTTGTTCTAGGTAATGGCCTAAGTAGATGCTATTCTCATAATGAAGTCATAGGTCTCTAGTAAAGTGCTTAAGCTATTAAACTTAAGTCATTAAACTCCAAGTCCTGTGGATTTTCTTATTTCACTTTCTGATCCATTCTTCCTCTTGTCCAGACTGTCTCCACTTCGGTGCTCAGGAAGATCACAGTCCATCACCCCCTTAGCCACAACACGGGGTCACCGCTGTTCAATTTTTCTCCTTCAGAAGAAGGGACAGACTACAGCTGAGCGCTCACACTTCACACAGACTTTGGGCAGCAGTGAGACCCAGGGCCTGCAGCCCCTTCTTCTCCATGGACACAGGGCAGCCCAGCCGCCCAATGGGCCACCAGGTGTCCCGCGATGCCACCAATTCTCTGGCAGAGTGTGCACAGAGGATAGAGTATCTGGAATACAATTCTGTGACTGATCATTTATGACCTATGCGCAGTCTGGATCTCCCACTGGCTCTCAATGGAAGGGACAAGGTGAGAGTCCTTCTCCAGACGGGGCTTTCCTGGCCGTGCTCTGCAGAGAGTCACGTCGTCATGTGTGTGAGCCCTGGTGCATACTGACTCTGATTTTATTTCCTCATCCTGTATACTGCAGACTGATTCTTTCTGTGTACATGCATCAGATAATGCGTATCCAAGTTACTCGTGAATTATGTCTTGTGTTTGATGACAAGATTTGTTAATTTAGTAAAATTTTGAAATTTGAAGTACAAAGCAATTGAGCTTATAATACATAAGCTATATATTATGTATAAAGTTTCAATAGCATATTCCAACTCACCTGAAGGTATGTGTCCAGCCTACTAAAATTCTTTTAGTACACTGAAAGTAATTTAGAGATATTTCAAGGCCAACTTATACACCTCAAATGCTAAAATAATCAAAGTGGAGTATCTATTTTTATAACTTCAGAAGAACAGTAAACCTAGAGTGTCCAGCTAAGGCCATAAAAATCACATACATATTGGGAAATGATCAATGTCTCTCTTTGAATGCAAATCATTATCTTTGTGTGCCTACTTAGATTTTCCTTTTCTGTATCAAATTTAATAACACTTTGCATTGCCTCTTTAATGGCAAAAATGACACATATTTGAGAACTTTGCCTCTGGTTATTGAGATACAAAATTATGAACATATGAAAAATGGAGCATATCAATATTAAACTTGTCTTCCTAGCACTTTGCTCTAAATAATGGAGCACTGGCCAGATATAATCCAAATGCATGTCATGATATAAGATTAGTGCCTTTGAGAAATGGTACTGCAAGAGTAGCACTAGGCATCACTTGATTCTATGTTGACTAATGTAAGCTCTGGAACAATGGAAAAGAAACTGATCCATTATGTTTATTGAGTATTATCAGTTGAGGTGGAGAAATCAAGCAATGGAGTAAGAGGGATGACTATACAGGCAGATGACACATTCAGATCCTCCGTCCTTCTAGTCCATGAAAAATTACCATCTGCAAACATCTATTAACCAGATTATCTGCAGATGTTTGGATAGTTCTCCTTCCCAATAGGACTACACCATGGCTTTCTTGTCTGAATATAGCCCAGCAAGTGTTTTTGCATTTGAAGAGCGCCTGAACATTGTTTCTTAGAACTGCAAAGTAGCATGAAAATTCAGGTAAGAAAGAAGTGCTGTAAAATTCAGGATGACGGTAGAAGTAGGAGGAAGGCGGCGAGGTGGTGGCATAAGATGGGGCGTGGTGGGTATGAGCAGAGAGTGCCAGTGGGAAGGTAAATTGAAAGCTGTTCATTTACTTCCTCTTTTTTAACTCTTCCTGCTTCTCTGCCTAAAGAAGTTCTTGTCACTTGGCCTATTTCAAAATCCAATGTCCAGAAATGTTCCTCAGGAGATTGGAAACATTTTCTGGGTGCTCTCATCAGGAGCCCTGGGAAAATGGGTGAGAATTCGCACATTGTCACCATCCAGGAACTGATTTTGTGGTTTGAATGGGTATTTCTGGTAATATATTGTATCCTTGCTAACATGTAGTTTTTGTCAGTGTTAGGGCTGGTTTTGCTATTTCAGAAGAGTAGTATTCTGAGGAAGGAAAGAATAGAGTAAAAGAGGGGATGGAAATACTCTGAGAGGTTGAGCACTACTGAACAAAAGGATGACAAAACACTCAGGACAAAGGTATTGTGAAGATGTCATTCATGCCCAATGCCAGACGCTTCACAGAAGCGGCTCGGTAGACAAGAGTGGGCTTGGGAAGATGGGAGGTGATGGGGACAGGAGGAGCTGGCAGAGCCTGGCCACCACTGCCTTTGGAGGAACACAGACGAACAGCAGACCGTGGGCAGAAAGGGATTCGGGCAGGATTCTGCTTGACGACTTCTGTGGCTTAGGAAGTGTCTCCATCTCTCCAGATCCCAGTCATGTGTGGCTGTATCTGCTCCTGATCCTCCTAGAGCCATGTGACACGAGGCACAGAGCAGTACCTTGTGATCCATGGACCACAGGCTGTTGGTCCAACCTCTTCTCTTCCTGTCAGGAGAACATAGCGAGTCAGCTCTGGGCCTTGAGGAGGAGGGGGCCCTGGGCAGTGAGCTGCCTGTGCCCGGTTCTCTGCATGGCAAGACTGGAAAGCCAGATTAGTACTGGAAAAAGTGGGCATGGGGTGTGAATTTTAAATACAATGTGTGTTTAAATAAAAGAGAAAGTATTTCCAGTAACGGACACATTGCCCTTATTGCCCTCAACGTACTTCCCCTTGTTTCAAAGCCACTCTGTGGCAGCTCTGGAGTCCTCACTTGGGTCGTCCGTTATGCCGTCTGGGCTGCCTCAGTGTCTTAAGCAGATGCTGAACTTTTACTCATCGTGGTTCTTTGGACTTTGGGGAGGAGTCAGAGATCACACAGCTCTAGTCAGTGGATGAGGTTGCTGAGGATTCACTGTCATGCTTTTACGAGCTGCCTCATTGTGGGACGGCGCTGGGCAGCGGCATTCATGACGCTGTTTATTACACTTCTCAAAAGGCCAGCCATGAAAGCGGACTTCCAGAACTCGTCAGAGTCGGGAGAGTGGTGGGTAAGTGTGTCCAAAGAGAGGGTGAGGATCTGGAGCACGATTCATGACAATATGTCTTTTCACTATAACTATTTTTTTTTTAATTTAAGCTTTCACATTAGTTATAGATCACCTCATGTTCATCTGATTATACTTCAGGATTTATCCTTTCTGATGAGGAAAATGTGCTACATCAAGAAAAATGCAAAAGTATTAAATGTTAGTCATAATAGAGCTACAAATAACCAGAAAAATTCTTATCAATGGATTCTTTCCAATCAACAAAAGAAAAATTATCCAATAACATTTGAGCAAAGAGAAGTAAGCCACATCATTATAAAAAGCTAAAATATTTAATAGCCACAAATGATAATCTACCAATTTTAACACAAATAAATATAAATGAATGTAATATCATTTTAATACTTATGCAGGAAAATATTTAAAACTGATAAAACACAGCACTAAAGAGAAAAAAAGAGGACTGCTACCTTCACCCACTTTTAACAGAAGATCATGAATTGGAATGGAATTTTGCAGTATCAAACTTATACACTTGAGTTCTAAGATTATTCCTAAAAGATAAACCAGCCCATCAAGATGCATTTTAAAAAGTATTCATGATGATATTATAATATGCTGAGAAACTAGAAAATTCTACATGTCTTTCCAGAGGGGTTGTGAATAGTAAACTATGGTCTCATATACAGAGATTTTGCACAGCCTTTTAAAACAGTAGCAAGGGTGGATCCATATATCTATGTTAGAACAACTGCAAAAGCGAGTGGCAGTGTGTGCATGCCTGCTGTGAACAGTTCAGTGTGAAATATTTTCTTTTTTTGCTGCAGCCTCAAAAACCAGGGAATACTAATTAGGGTGAGAAAGTGTTTTCAGATCTCTCAGCCCTGCTTGCTGTGTCTGATCAAAAAGCACGCTACGAAGCCGTTGGAAAACGAGAACCAGACCATAGTGCTGCACCCCGCTTCGAACTGTCAGAGATGCTGCAATATACACTTATCGAAGAGTTCCTGAGGGAAGGAAAATATGTCCATAGACCAAAGCTGCCTATGCTATTACCAAGAATTTTCAGTGCAGCTTGTTAATTTGAAATTTAAATGACAGAAAGTACACGGATGAAAAGATGGGAAAGCTCATATGTTCAAAGCAATCCTTGGCTGGCCGCACCTGCAGCTGCTGAGCCCAGCTGACTCTGCGGCATGGGGTCCGGAAGCAGCAGGGTGATGGGGACCAGGCCTTACTGTCCGCATGGGGTCTCCCCATGCTGTTTGAAGTTTGTACCATGAGTGGGTATTACTGTCTGTAACAAATGAGGAAACTATGACAAAATGATAGGGTGTGAGAACATGTAACATTTTGCAGGATTTCAAAGCGTAAAACAGAGAGAAAGAAACCGCCAAAGAAAGTAACCAATTCTAAATATAAGTGAAGGAACTAATAGAAAAAGCAAATAAAATGCAAGGCACATGGCAAATTTGGAGAAATGTATTTGGTCCCTGTGACAGACAGCAGGGGGGCACAGATGGACAGACGGTCAACTCTGATTCTAGGCTGGCTGCTTGAGACCTAGGTCACTCCTACAAAAATATAACACTAGGGAAGTTATTCTGTAGTTTTAAATGAATATCAAGAATATCTATTATTTATTCACTATTATATAGAAAATTTAAAGTAAATTTATAATCAAATATATTATCAGTGATAACCTGTAGGAAATAGAATTATAGATAACTCTTTCCTTCTGCTTACATTTCTTTACTGTACATGTTTTCTAAAACCATATTTTCTATTCTATTAATAATAGTTTTAAATAAAGGAGTCATGTTAATTCAAAGTCTAAAATAAAAAACAAGAATATTTTTCAATATTTGTGCAAATATAGACATCACTGTAGCATATTGGAGTATCTTTTCAGATGTTTATATGAATTAATGAGGAATAGGTCATTTTTTTGAGGAGGCTCACAAAACATCTGGTAAGTACTTTCAATGAGTCAAAATCGAGTGCAGTAATTAACAAGAGATACAGTACTTTGTAAGCATCATTGCCATTCTCTGGGGAAACCTTTCAGTCCGAAAGACAAGGGATTTACTGCTTAACACTCAAATCTAAGAGTACTCCACAGTCAGCCATCAGAGAGGAAATAATTGCATTAACACCCTCAGTGAGTGAGGAGATAGTGAAAGACTCGGACCGACCACCCATTTATTTCTCAAAGATTATTTTTCAAAATAAAAATTTAGAGAAGGCTTCTGCATCCTGAATCACAGCAACATGAAATGCAGGACACGCCTCTGCAGGACTCACCTGTGCTTGCAACTGGGAGAAATAAGATACGATGTTTCTTCACTCTGAGCTCCGGACAACAGTGACCGTATGTTGGAAGTTCTATGAAGTCTGCGATTAAGATCTTACCACCTCAGAGTCTGGCTCCAAACCCTGGTCTCCTTAAGTAGTGAGAAGTATTTCACTTGTGACCCTGACTGCTTCTCCACACCCACTTCCATTTTGGTTGCAGGAAGAGCACATTTGCAATACAGCAGCGACTTGAATCATGATGGGAATTTTACTATTTTTAGGGTTAAGATAACTATTTGCTTAGCCTTATTCATTCCCAAGAGTTAAATATGTAATCAGCCAGTGACCTCCAAATGAATTGTGAGTCATTGGGTTATTCTTTCATTACACATTACCCAAAAGAGAACATACACAGACTGAAGCTAGGTATTTTCAATTAAGTCAACTTCATAGTTTTCTATTTTGGTTACAAGGACTGGTGGTGTTTGTATAAATATTTCTACTTGACGTGGAGTATTAAGTAAAATTTAAAAACTGACTACCTTCTTTTCATAATTCTTTTGTCAGTGAAGTGCTTTAATTATTTTCATTTGACACTGTCACTTTTACTTAAGCACTGACTTCAAACAACAAGGTTATCCTCCCATAGACAGCTCAAGTACAAACAGCTTTGGTCGGTATGTCTTTAAAGCCCCAAGATGTGAGGAGACACTGCCTCAGGAGACCTACGAGGAGCCAGAAACCACCACCTCTCTCTTCACCCTGGGCCCTCCCCAATGTTGTGAGTGTCCACTTCTCTGCCTGCATCAGTAAGGGACCCTTCTTTCTAAAGAGCCTTCTCTATTCGCCCTGCTCTGGTTAAGACTGAGAGTCACTGAGACTCTTTATGTAAGGGCTTGACAGAAAACTGGTGTGCCTTAGGCCAGCTGGCCAGTTAACTAAGCAGTGAAGTTGGCAATGGCGGTGGCGGGTAGTGGTAATAACAGAGGAGGTGGAGGTATAAATAATGGTGGGGGAGATGGAGTGACACTAGCAGTGGTGCTATTACCGTGGTGGTAGAAATTGAAGTGATTCTAGTGGAAGGAATCTTAATGTAGGGCTTGGCAGTGATGATAGTGGTAGTTATGGTCAAAGAGGTAGTGACAGAGGTGCGAGAAATGATGACAATGATGCAGTGATGATGATGGTGATGAAGGCTTTGGTAGTAGAGGTGTAGGGGGTAAAAGTGGGGATGGTGTTGGTGAAAAGCCCTAGGACTAGAGAATTTCCATTCTGGAGCATGGGAGGATGGCTTTATTAATAAGCACACAGGAGAAAAAATGGCATTTGGGAAGTTTTTGGAACAGTGGTAACAATTTACCAGGTCGGTAGCAATTTAGACTGTGTTGTAATATTCAGGTAAAAGAAGCAGACATAACTAAATTCAAATGGTATCTGCTCATCATTAGGCCAATGTACCAGTTTCTACAGAGAAATTGAACCAATGGGTAGACAGATAGATGAGAGGATTTAGAAGGGAAACCACCTCTCCTGATTATGAATACCTGTGCATGATCTGTCATCAGCAGGAAGGGAGCTGGTGTGTGACTCTGTCCAAGAGTGGCCAAAGATAATTCTCAGTCCCAAAGGCTGCAATCCCAGAGAACCAATGGTATAAGTCCTAGAGCTCAAAGGCTGGAAATCTGGGATTCTGATGTCTGGGGAGGAGGAGAATATCCCAGCTAGGGGAGAAGCATAGGGAAGGGGCCTTTTCTCAGCCTGCCTAGTTCAGTGCAGGCAGTCCACTGACTGAATGGCCCCCATCCAATTAGAAGGCAGATCTTCCCTCTCAGGCCATGAGGTTATGAGCCCCTCGTCATGGAAACAGCCTCATGAACAGCCCTAGAATGAAGGTTTTCCCAGTCAGAGTGACACAATGAGTTCTCACAGCCAGTTTTCTGCCCGGTTCTGTCAGTTCTGTCTCTCTACACTACTCATGTGTTGAATCAAGTTCCTTGGAAGAAGGTCTTAAATAATACCGCAGAGCAGTCTGGTATTAGGCTGTGAGATGCTGTGACGCTTGGCTATCCACTGCTGGCTGCTCTGCTAGTGAGGGTAAGGGAGATCCGTGACCTCCTCTCATCCAGCAGAGACCGATAGGCAGGAAGGGACCACAGCGAGCACTGAGGAGCTCAGCACAGCAGCCAAGAGGTGGGTGAGGAGCTGGAGGAGGTGCAGGAGATCTGGGATGGCGGCTCAGGGCTGTGCAGCCTCACAAGCACAGCTGGTCCTGTGCCAGAGGAATGAGTGTGAGGGCCGGTTAGATTATTTCAGGGTTCCACCCTCGCCTTCGGGTCTTCCCTGTCAGCAGCTGCCATTCTGTGTTCAGTTTCCTGATCATGGCCTCAAAACCTCCCACAACTCATTCTGGTCTCCCCTACCTCCACCCGTGCTGTGCTGCAGCCCATTGGCCTTCGATTTCTTCCTTGTCCCAGGTTTACTCCCAGCCAGACCCGATGCATATTGGAAGATGCCAGGGAAGCTTCTCTAGTCTTTACCCTGATCAGCTTCTCCTGCTTTTCAGACCGTGGCTCAAAGGGGCATCCTCTGGCCCTCGTTAACACACTTGAAGTCTGGTGTACTTTTGTGATCATTCTTTCCAAATCCTCCCACAATCGAGCCATAATACTAATCATCTTAAACTGAAGGTTTATGGCCCATGAGAGAGGGACATCTACTTGAAAGATACTTTTTTAAAAATTACAATGCACTAGAAGAAAATGGGGAGAATGAGAATGTATCAAGCTTTGCAAAAACAAGTTTATTGCAAATTTCATTCCAGTTTTGCACTTATGTGTGTATAGGGGTATGTGTGTGTGTGTGTGTGTGTGTGTGTGTGTGTGTGTGTGTGTAATCGTGCTGTTAAATATATTCTGGCTCTGAGTTTCAGATCTACTCTAAAATTATAGGATCAATCTTTTATTGCATATGACTTTGGACACATTAATTGGCTGTCACAATATCTCCTTCATAGATGAATTACGATGACCAACCAATACCTGTCTTAGCATCTAGCACACTGGCTCTTGACAGTTATTGTTTGCATAAACAGAAAAGATCCTTGATATAGGCTATCTTTAATCTTCTTATAGGCTATAGTAGTAGGATTATTGGATTCAACACATTTCATTAGTAGGAAGCCCAGGGGGGCTGGGGGTGTGGGTACTGGGTCATTCCATTTCTCTTTCCTGCTTCTCAGCACTTCCTCCAAGTAGAAGTCGTAGTGGGCCAATAAATATTTAATTAAGTGAGCAATAACCTTTATGTAACCAGTAAAGTAGTAAGGGAAATCTACCTCAATCAATGTGAACTTCTTTACTTGTGAAAGAATCAATCAAAATCCAAACCTTTCCTCTCCTCATTTCAGAGAAATCCTTTGAGACCAAGCCTTTGGCAGGAGCAGGAGGGGTCCAACATGTCTGACCTAGACACAACTGAGCTTTTCATTTGACTCTGAAATCTCCCTCACTCAAACCTAAGGGGACCCAAGTAAGGGTTGTGTGAACTACTGGCACTATTCATAAGCAGGTACTCTAATCCAGAAGGACAATTAAAAGCCTACGCTTCCAAAGACTAGGAGTGCTCTTCTGAGTCCATTATTGTTGGAAATAGGTTAATAACCCACTTCCTGTTTTGACCATGGCTGGTGCACGAATGATCAGTGACCTCACTTCACAAACGGGCTGCTTCATGAGGAAATGGACTCAGAATATACAACTGGTTTTCCTTCCTTTGTACATAGGGGAATAAAAGTGGCAGTTACATGAAGGCAGATTTAAAGTTGATTAGAGGAAGCAGAATCGGCCAGTGAAGCTGTCACCTATGGTACCGGTTGCTAGCAGAGTGGTAAATGTTCATCATCACAGTGAGATGTGACGAGCCGTGTGAGAGCCATTGCTGGGTTCTCTACACCAAGGTTGTAAGCTCTCTGCTCTCCTCACAGTTCTCAGCATTGCAGAAATTCCAGGCACCTCATCCAAGTACTTGCCTCCCCTAGCAAGTCCCTAAGGTTCCAAGACTTACCTTGATCCAAAGTCCAAGCCTTTCTTTTTTCATAATTATATAGAATATTTCTGTTCTGAGAAGAAAATAGCTGTGTGCTTTGAAAAAATATCAGCCTTGAAAAGTGCATGGAAATTCAAGAAAGTAATCTATTTCTACATCAGAGACTGTCACTTTCATTTTTGTGTGGAAATCATTACCAGATCTTAGATTTTTCTTTGTGGAGTTGAAGTTGGATTTGCATGAAATGGTAGGAGTTTTGTGAAGGTTTTCTAATGTGTGAAGAATGTGACTCTGAACATGTAAATCTGAATAAAGGATCTAATTTTGTGTAGGAAGGTGACTCTGAGTGAGGAGGTAGACTTGGCATTTTTAAATGGGAGTGGAATTTGTTGCATAGAAACCTTTCTGTACATTATAGATGGTCTACTCTCCTCAGAAATATGCATTGAAAATAGAAATATTCATTGAAAACAAAATGGTTATTTATAAATAATTATATATTTATTCATATGAATACAGATACAGTCTTCAGAAAAACTCCATTAGTCACTCTGCAATGCTTCTTAAATAAGTGAAATTTGCCGAGAAATATTTATGTCTATTGTTTTTAAATTTTTAGGGAATGGGAAAAAGGGAAAGATGATTGATATGAATATACAAATATCACCTAAAATATCTCAATTATTGAGAATCTATAAACTGGAATATTTAAGAATTGTTAGAATAGAGATAAAAAATTGCTTTTTCAGTGAAAACTTAAAGAGTAAGAATATTGAGATAATTGGTTTTACTTTCTGAAGGTGATATAAAAATGTTATTTTAAACTTAATGAAAGATTATTTAAGAATTAGACACACAGTCCACAGTCCTGAAGGTGAGTCATATCCATAGTGTATGTGTGCTAAATCAAATAATGAAATACACAGTTCTGAGTGGCTAAGAAGCCTGTGAAACCTAACATGAAATAATACCCCTCTTCAGAAAAAAAACATTAGAAATAAGCTTCTGAGAATATTACCTTTTAGAATATACTAAATATTGTTATAATCTCTTCAAAAACCATATGAGCATTGGATGATATGTGGGTTATTTCTGTCATATTCTTCTACATGGGAGACTAAAACAGGAATTTAAAAAACATGTCCTTAAACTTAATAATAAATGGTCAGGCATGGTGGTGCATATCTGTAATCCCAGCACTCAGGAGGCTGAGGCAGGAGCATTGCTGCAAGTCTGAGGTCTGAGGCCAGATTGGGGTACATAGTGAATTCAAGGCCAACCTGAATTGCATAGTGAAACCCTGTCTCCAAAAAAAAATTATAGGAAGTTCCAAATGTAAATATATTTTCAAGAAAACCACAATTTTCTGCCTCCTACTACCCAAAAGTTAGACAAATAACAATAAATTCTGCAAATTAAATTAGTTAAGGAAAGAAAGATTCTATATTCAATCTGTTATGATTTGTTTCTTTGCTTGACATATATGAGGAAGTTTGGCTTCAAATAGATACTTAGCTCAAAAAAGGAAGAATATTTTAATAGCTTCCTAAGGTACTTGTGAATGGTCTTTGTTAAGATCTTAGAATTTGAAAAAATTCCTTAATGATTAATTGCAATGTGAAATTTGAAACTGTTACAATGAGCTTTTTGTAGTTAAAGAGTAGATAGAAAAGACAAATGATGACTTTGGACCAGTAAGAACAACTTAGAGTCTCCAATTTTCTGTGCACTACAGTTTAAGAGATGTAACTTTAACACACTATTTTACTGTAATTTCTTGGAAGGTAAATATGGAGGAGAGGAATTTGCAAGACAACTATTTAAAATATTCAGGAAGAGTTTACTTGAGATAGTAAAAATATTAAAATTGATATCAAAATTGATAAGGAAAGGTAAATAATTTAGAGTAATCCAGGCAACTATAAAGAATAAATTTGGAGGATATATATTCTTCATGATAAGTGTTTCCATAAAGATACTCTATTATAAAACAGCACAAGTGTGCCTTCAGGACAGACAAATCAATGAAACTGAATAAGGTTCACAGACAAATCTGCAGATAGACAGGAAAGATTAATTTTGACAGATGCAACAGGGTAACTTAGTGAGAAAAGGTAAGTACTTTTAACAAATGGTGATGCAACAACTGAGTATCTGTTTGCCAAAATACCCAAATTGAACCTTGACCTACACCTATCATGAAAATGGACAGAAATTGATGAATACAGGTGAAATCTAAAAGGTAGAATCATAAATCTTTTGCACAAGAACCCACAGTGGTGTTTTGTTTTGTTTTGTTTTGTTTTGTTTTGTTTTTGTGGCTTTTGTAGTAAGACATTTCCCTTAGAGACTACAAATCACTAATTCTAATAAGGAAAGAAAAAAAAAAACCCTGAATTTCTTGAAAATTAAAAATTTGTATTCTTCAAAAGAGTGTCAATAAATACAATGCAAATTGCATATTTAATATTTATAACCTACATATATGACAGACCTAAGGGCAAATTGTATTAAGGAAGTTACACACCAACCCCCTCCAAAAAAAAAATTCAGTTATATATTATCAAAAGAGAATAATAATTTCAAAACAAAGGATGTAAGAATGGCCGCACAGGTCAGGAAGAGATTTTCGCCATTATCTTTAATTATGGAAATGCAAACTAAAACCAGAATGAGATACTGTCATACAGAGCCCGAGATGGCGCAAATCTAAGTCACTTCCAACACCGACAGAGTGCAGCGGAGCTGGGCGCATCCTGCAAAGCGCTGCACTGTGCAGCGAACTTGTGAGCACTCCCTCTAACCTTCCTGCTAACCGGCCACAACCACTTCACAGACGCCAAGGTGTCGCTACGTCTGAAGTGAAAACACACATCCACATCAATATTTGTGTGAAGTTTACTGCAGCTGTGTCCCCGCAAGAGTCAATATTTTCATCAGTCAAATTCCCATCAATGGGAGGATACATGAATTGCAGCGTATTCTTCAAGTGCCATGGTAGCAGTAGAAAGAAATCAACTAGGGATGCACACAGTGCAAATGATTATCAAAAACACTGAGGTGCATGAAGGAACAAAAACTTAGACAGCTGTGTTCCAGAGCACACCACGCTAATCATCAAGTCTCCAAGTTCAAACTCTGTGCTTGACTGACTTTTGGTTTTATGGGTGTGGACACTTTTTTCCCATCATATGGTGCACTAAAAAATGAGCACTTTACTATACGTAATTAGACCCTGACAGAAAAATATAAAAAATACATACTGTAATTATCACTACAACAGTTATGAATATTTTCTTGGATTATTAAATGAGATGTTCAACCAAATATGCATTTTGATTGCATTATGAATATGAAGCATGCTGATTACCAATTCATATTCATTTGGAAACCTACAGGCAGAAGAAAAGACTACTGTGTGTGACAGAAAGATGGACTCCCTCAACCCTCAGTGTTTCAATCTCTTGTCTATTAACATAGTAATTGCCTTTAATGACTTTGGTCTCCTCAGTGCAATCAGACAGGAAACTTCAAATGGAAAAAAATGCATAAATTATTCTAACTCCTGCCAGGAAAAGAATCCAAGTCTTTAATCAGCCTCTACGCATTTTGTCCTCCATGTTCGGAAGCTTTCTTCAGGTCCTTTGAGCTGACAAGCTCACTATCTGGATGGTGCAGTGCTGGTCCTGTGTTCCTATCAGAAGCATCATATCTCCAGTGCAGAGGACACAGCACCATCCATGCCACTGAGAGTTCTGCAGACTCCTCCGGTCCCCTTGAATTTCAAACTATCATCTCATAACAGCATCGAACTATTGATAGTGCTAGGTTTTGTGGCTCTTCTCTGATTATGAAATATTAGCACTCAAAACATTTGAGGGCAAAGTGTTATCACCTTTATTTTAAAGAAAATTGATTTAAGTTTGTCCCATTGAAGCTTGTTTGGCTTTAGACTACTGAACCTAGATGAGTGCATTTCCTGGATCAGAAGCACAGTGAAGACCAGCTTCTTTCCCAAAGCCTTTCCACTCCAGCCTTTCCTGAACACTTTTGCCTGTTTCTTGTCCAATCTGCAAGACTCAATCTGCCAGCATTTGAGGCAATAAAAAGAAGCCTCGCCAAAATCCTCAGTCTAACACAGAATGCTGAGCAGCCAATGTTGAGTCAGGGATGAACCTGGGTCCTCGGGGATTTTCCATGTTCAGAATTCTGCTGTTGATAGCAGCACGGTTTTCCTGAAGCCACTTCTGCTCCTCTTGTCACTCCTCTGACCGAAGGAACTGGCAGATATCTCAGTGGAATCCACTCACAAGCCATGGTGCATAAAGAATAGTACCTAATGTTGATGAGCTTTGCTTACGTGAGTTTTGCAGGTTGTACCACAGTAACAGAGGCAGTAACATTCAAGCTGTGTTAAACTTGAGGAGAAGTTCTTCTGTTTAGCTGCTCAATGAGCATCTTTCCTTCCAGTTTCAAAACAAGGCACCTCTTCCATCAATTTGCCACCCAATGGTTATTGAAGTAAAGAAACACTGAATGGAAGAAACACATTCTGCTAAATAATAATTGGCAGAGACAGCTCTTACACGGTCTAATGTTAGTGTCCAAATATTTCCAGGGGAGTCCATTCTGCAGCTACATTATGAGTGAAATAATTATTAAGATCAAGCAAGTTGCAAAAAGTACCACCAGTTGAGAAAGGATTGGGGCATCACAAATAAAGGTCTAAATGCTAAATTTGGTTCAGCCCCAGTCAATAACCTAAGCAAATAAATCTTCAAGCTTCAGTTTCTTCCTTTGTAAAATGAGGAGAAAAATACTTTGTCCTGTATGTTCAGTTCACTAAGATTCTCCAGGAAACTGGAAAGTAGACGTCTTTTTCAAAGTGCAGTATTACACACACCCCAAACAGTGGTATCTGTGACTGTTTGACCCTGTTTCTCACCTTCCTCAGACCGGTGATTGACCGAGATTCTTTGGACACATACAATGCATCACCTTCATCCTCACAGATGCCATAAGGGAGATAGACTGCTCATCGTTTGTTCTCCTATATGTCTTTATTTTAAATCATCCTTATAATTGCACTTTGTACACAGAATAACCAACCTGGAAGAAAAAGGATTTGTGTAATCAGAAAGGAGGAAATTTACATCATTGCAACTAGAACTAGAAAAGCATACGTCTTGGTCCATACAGCTGAAGAGGGTGAGAGTCTGCCCCAGCAAGACCCGAAAACAGATGGTGACGTTGAGATAACATCAACTCCACTTCCTTCCTTTCTCAATTCTGCTGTTTTAGGTATTTGCTTCATTTCAGGACTCAAGTTCTTCCTTTTGGATAATGACTCCCAGCTCCAGGCTTTCAGAGAGAATGCTTCTGAGTTACTGGCACAAAGGAGAGTGTGTCATTGAAGTCTCGCTGGCTTGAATGGACAGCCAGCTTGGATTCTTCACCATACCTACACGCAACATGGTACCCCGAGGAATGCAGGGCTCTGGGTGGCTCGGGTTTGGTCAGAGGAGCAGCAAGAGGAGTGGAAGTGGCTTCAGGGAAAACAATGCTGTTATCAACTGTGGGCTTCTGAATGTTGAAAATCCCCGAGGACCCGGGTTCATCCTTGTCTCGACATTGGCTGGTGGTGACGCTGTGGTCCCGGGGTGCTCCTTCGGCAGCAGCACGGAGGCTCCCCCATTCTGGTTGTAGTGATATTCCATTCTCTTCTCCATCTAGAATGCACTTAGGGATTTGGGATCAAGAGATAAATCTATATAGGAATTTCTCCAGAAATTGTTTTTGTTATATATTCACTAGAAAGCAGATTTCCTTCTTCGATGAAAATAGACAGTAATTTTATTTTTTCCAAGTTTTGCATGTTCTTGTCTGGGTCACATATTAGCTTCCTTTACCTGTTGCAATAAATTATCAGCTACCCAGGAATTGAAAACAACAGTTCTTCCGGTTCTGGAGCTTAGCTATCTGACCTGACTCTTAATGGACTGCAGTCAAGGTGTGCACAGGGCTGCATTCCTGCTAGAGGATCCAGGATTGGCTCCATCCCACCCCTCTTCCAGCTTTGATAAGACATGGTGTTCTTCCATCTTCAAAGCAACCCATTCACTTTTCCAGTCTCTGTGACTTTCTACGCAGTTCTTATAATTACACTGGGCCCTTCTGGCTCATCCACATTTGTGTTTCTATCTCAAATTCTCTCACCTGATTATATTTTCCAAGTCCCTTCTTTATGTAAGTAGCAGTCACAGGTTCTGGGGAATGGATGTGGACATCTTGGAAAGCAATTATCTTTCATATTATAATTGGCTTCAAATGAACCCATGGATTCCCCTATTTGTGTCTGAATAAGTCTCAGCATCATTTGCATCATCATTTACATCATTACTGCTTTTTCCCAAAGGCCATCTTCCAACTCCAATGTCTTTCTTAGACCTTTGGGTCCAAAAAAAAGTGTATTTAAATCCCTTTCTTGGTTCTGATTCATGTCAAGTCTCTACTATTGCCAGATATTTACTCAAATATAATTGAAAGTAGAGAATTCATTCAATTATTTAGGCCCAGGGTACATATTAATTTGATAAGATGGCTAATCATAGAATCAGTGTGTTATATAAATTTAATACATTTACCTCTCAAGCCCAGCTAGTAACATAGATTCACTGGGAGGATTTAGTTAAATTATCAGTCACTAGAGAAAATAAGTGTGTAGAAGGGAGATGGTGAGAGTCACTACACTGAGGAATGTGCCATTGGTCAGTTCCTTTTTGAGCCAGAATTCTGTGACAGCAAAAGAGAGGCGGCCAAGCTTGAAGTTCTTACGGAACCGGTGAGGTGCTGTCCTCCTTGGCAAAGGGCATTTGGTCAGACTGAAGGCAGGGAGGTCTGTTCAGCAGATCCAGCCTTCGGGTCTGGAAAGACCTTCGGAGAGCCTCCCCCTTCAACAGCTCCCAGATGGTCTCATATTTAGGACCAAAGTAGCATCTTGTATGGTATTATTTTCAAGCCTCCCAAACTGGTAGGAAAGCAGCTTGCACCTTGCATTCTGTAGTCATTGCCGGGAGACGGAAAAGCAGCCGTAACTTAATCAGCTGATGATTCATAAGAGAGACTCAACCCAGGAAAAACTACATCTCCCTTTAGGGAGATCCTGCATAAAGGTCCACGGGGAACTAACACAACTTTCCCTCCATGTGTCAGTACTGCCACAATTTGATTTATTTTCACCAGCTGACTCACACAGCATTTTCATTATCAATAAGGAAAATATTAAAAGGGAAATAAACACATTAACCCTTGCCACTTTCTTATTATGATTTCCTCCCAAACTGCTGAGATAGTAAAATCCACAAGCATAGAGCAGTATATTCCAAATTAACCACTAAATCAGGGCCAAAGCAATAGCGACTATGCCGCTTTCTAAAGACACATTGTAGCATTTCAGGAGGAACTGAATATTTGCTTTTTTTGTTTTTGTTTTGTTTTGTTTTTTAATTTAATTGAAATCTTTATTGGTACATTACATACATACATCATGATTGCACTCAGCAATGAGAATTTGTACCAGTATATGCAACAACTTAATTCTCATTTTTTCCCATAGCCCTACCCACCCTACCACCCCCACTCCCTGTATACACAAACTTTGTTTTCTTTCTTTTTTGTTATAATTTCATTGTTTTTCCCCCTTCACCCCATTTCGCTTTGAGTATTTTCTATTTCACAATATATAACATATATTCTAGAACTCATTTACATCTTCATTTTATCATACCAAGAAAAGATATGATATTTACATATCGGTGACCTATTTATTTCACTTATGAGGATATCCTCAAGGTACATCCATTTAAGTATAAATGCTTCAAACTTATCATATTTTATGGCAGAGTAATACTCCAGTCTATAGAAGAACCACAACTTTTTTTATCCAGTGTCCAGTTGATGGACACTTTGGTTGTATCCAAGATTTAGCAGTCACAAACTGGGCTGTTATAAACATGAGTGCACATGCATCACTGTGATATGAATCTTTTAATTCTTTCATATATATATATATATATATATATATATATCAGAGGAATAGCAGGGTCAAATAACACCTCTAATTGTAGTCTATTGAGGAATCTCCAAACTGCTGGCTAATTCTGAGATAACAGCCATTCCTTATGGAGTGAGATAAGATCTTAGTGTTGTTTTCATCTGCATCTCTCAAATGACTAGTGATGTTGAACATTTCTTCATATCCTTCTCAGCTGCCTTTATTTCTTCCTCTGAAAAGTGTCTTTATTACAGATGCCCATTTTTGAATTGGGTCTTTAAATTTGGGTGGACTGATTTTTTAAGCCCTTTATATATTCTAGATAGTAACCCTTTGTCTGACATACGGCTGGTAAAGATTCTTTCCCATATTGTTGGTTGCCTTTTTGCTTTGCTGGTGATTTCTTTTTCTTTTTGTTTGTTTTTAAAACCTGATGTCCAACAGATGCTTTCAGATTTCTAAACCCTTTTTTCTTGCAGGGATACAGGTTGTGCAGGAAGGGTTACTCTGGGCTCACTGTTAGCGCTACAAGTGGTGCTGCCAGGTCCAAAGGTCGGTACCAAGGACATAAATTCTGACTTGGAGATGGATACATTCCAGAATGTCAACAAATGGAGTGCACGTTTATTTGATGGAAGTTTCTTAAGCTGCCATGAATTCGGGATGTCTCTAGCTTATTTTGTTAAGAAAATGTTGCAACAGGTCAGTAGTTGAAATGGGATCTTTTAACGCTGTAAATAAGGTGGTGATCTTCCCCGTTCCTGCCCGGCTCCTTCCTCTCACACGCTGTGACTGATGTCCTCGGTGCACTTGCCCTCCCTCAGAGGGACGATTCCTTCAGAGCGCTGCCTCCTCCGGGGCAAAGTGTCTAGACCTTGAGCTTGCTCTTGGATATAGTAGCGGTGACTCTAATGTGGATGACTTCTGTACTCAGTGTCATTCCCACATCTTCACAGTAGCATGGTTACAACTGCACTTACCATCTCTCTGTGGATATGAAACATTTGGCAGCATTTTGGAGGATGGTTAACAACATTATCGTGAGCCATCAGAGCCAGGTCTGAACGTCTTGCTACTGATGTCTGCATCTAAGAACATATGTTTCACAAACTGCATGCATTTAGCATGAATTATGCTATTTCCTATGAAAATGAATGAATTCCTTTCTCCTGTTAGTGATGACATTTATACACAATGCCAAAAGCACATTAAAAATCTTACTACAATGATTACTATTACTAATGTGTGCAACAAACTACCATAAGGATTTATAGGATATCTTTTCTAGAGTAGTTATTTTATATTCTTATTTTAAAAAATCAAACAGATGATATAGTCTCTGTGTTGGACAATGTCATCTGGGAGAATTGGAATTCCAAATCATTTCTAGTAGGTCTAGACACATATTGTCTGGCAAGCTGCTCATCTCTCCACCAGACCGATGGTAATTTAAATTTAGAAGCGGATCTTTGACAGTGATTCCTCCATCATTTCCAAGAGCCTTAGATTCTGGATCCTCATCATCCAGTGTGTATGAGGGTGCCACCGACGCATGCACACCACAGCGCGTGCTCTGCGACCTTTGTGTGCTGCATTGCTTTCTTGCCAGGGGAGCAACCTGTTTGCTTTTTCATTCAAAGCCAAATCTCCATTCTCAACACAGAAGTGATCACTAAACATATCTGACTCTTTTCCATTTTTCTTTTATACTGTTTCTTCTCCTGTCTACACTTAGTTCTTCCCAAAGTGATCTCCTACTTACATTAGGTGTGTGAGCATTTTATCCTCAAAACTTGGCCTTATCTCCTCTCCAAAATCATGTCTACTCTTGGTTGGTGTCTTAGTTATTTTTCTCTTGTTGCTGAGACCATATACCCAACATCCACAAGTGGAAAAAGGAAAGAGTTATTTAGTTTACAGTTTGTAGAGGTTCCATTTAATAATCAGGAGGCTGCAAGGCAAGGTGGCATGGCAGAGAGGTATAGCAAAGGGGAAACAGTCCGTGGCCACCAGAAGGCAGCAAAGCAGGCAAGGGACCTTCGCAGCTTCTTGCTGCCCCTTTTACCTCTCTCTAGGTTATATCACACCCTCCAGATTCAGTCACATTTGAAAAAGCTCCACCTATGATTATAGGCTTTGCAGGAATATGTAGACACACACCACCACAGTTGGCAAATGGTATCTGGCAGTTTTGTGTGATGTCTTGCTTCTGCAGGTAGAATACCTGGAGTAGATAATACCATCTACTTCTTAATCTAATTTATCATTCTTTATGGCTGATACTCTGTTTTACAAAAAAAAAAAAAAAAAATCTTCTTTGTCCAGTCTACAGTTGATGAGCATTTGGGCTTTTCCAAGATTTAGCTATTACAAATTGAGCTGCTATAATCTGCTATAATCATGGATGCACATGTGTCACTATGATATACTTTTCATTCTTTTGTATACATATCTAGCAGAGAAATGGTGGGGTCAAATGGGACCTCTAATTCTAGTTTTCTGAGTAATCTATCCCTCACACTGATTTTAACAGTGGTTGCACCAGACTACATTCCCATCAACAGTTCCTCATTCCCTACAGCCAAAATGCTCCAAATGTATAATAGGTATTGAGAAATAGACAGAAAATGTTCAAAGGGAAAAGTGAAAAGGGGTAGGGAAAAGTAAAGAAGCGAAAGCTTATATATGGAAACAAAGCTTATATATATAGGGAGTGGGGGTTGTAGGGAGAGCAGGAGAATGGGAAAAATTGAGAATCCAGATGTGTCAGGTACAGGTATAAATTCTCAAAGTTGAATGTAATCATAATCTATATGTAAAATGTACTAGTAAAATCAATTAAAAAGCCTATTACAGCACCTTGTGTAATGCTTTGATATGCCAGAATTTCACAATATTCTCATCAAATTGGCTTTCGTTATACAATTTAAAATATTATCTGATTATTCAAGTTTGGATCTTAAGTGTCCTTTAAGGGAATTTGTGTTAAAAGCTCCGTCCCCAGGTGATACTCTATTACTACTGTGAATTAGTGAACCCTGAAGAGATGGGACCTGGTAGAGGGATGTGAGCTCATGGGGGGCACACCCTTGACAGGCAGACATTCATCTTGCCCCATCCACTCTTTCTTGCTCTTTGCTTGCTGGCTGGGAGGAGGGGGTCAGTCTACTCCTTACTGCCTTCCACCATGATGTCTGCTTCTTTACAGAGCCAGAAACAATGGAGCCAAGTGGTCCTGTGTGTAAATCTCTGATATTATGAGCCAAGAAAACCTTTACTTCCTTGATTTGAATTTCTAAATATTTTATCAGAGTGATGGAAAAGCTAACACTAGTGAGTGTTAATGTGTCACCACTTCTTTGAAAAAAATCTCTTGATTTTCAGTACTAATCTGAAAATAAGCAAAGCAGTGGAGATGATTTGTGAAATCACAGCTTTTAGGAAATCATCCAATGTTAATTCAGTATTTCTCTTTCTTATATCACTTATATTCAGTGGAAGGAAGTGAGGTCCAGAGAGTAGTACAAAATCCTTACCCATATTCTATATAAGCAGGGAAATGCAATTTAAAATAAAGATGATGTGACACTACATACCTGTGAGAATGGCCAGACCCAGAACAGTACAATGTGAAATGCTGGGGAACTCGTGAAGCAGCCGAGTGCCCATTCCCTGCCCAGCAGCCATCTTGCACTGCACTGGTTAAAACTCACCACCGGAACCGAGCCCTAACATCCATGTAAAAGTCTGCACACAGTCCTGCCATAAAGGACAGAGGTTTCACAAGTTTTCTACTACTGTAGTATAAAAGGAATACAAAATGTACAGATGCCTGACTTTACATCTGAGTCTTGCTCATTTCCTGGGTTAGGGGCATATAGTGTGATGTTCTCTGGTGACCCAAGGCAGTGGAAAAGAGCTATAGCTCTTCCTCCCACAATGAAGAGGGCAAATATTAAACACTCTGGGGGCAAATATTAAACACAGTGTGCTGTGTTACTCAGCTCTGACCTTTGAGAGTGTACTAAAACGCAGTGTTGACTCAGAATATATTCGACATGTTCATGGAGCTGTCACCTGTTGTAAATTGTGAAGCATCTCTCTGTACATAGATGTTTCCAGCACCTTTGGTCAAATTGCCCAAACTAGGAACCAACCAAGATGTCCTTCAAGGGAGGAAGGGATAAATAAACTGTGGTAATCTAGACTATTAACTCTAAATAGAAATAAGCTGCCAAGACATTAAAAGATATAGAGGAAACTTAAATGCATAATACTTATTAAAAGAAATAATTCTGAAAAGAAAATGAACATTGTACAGTTCCAATCATATGAGATTGCAAACTATAGCAACAATCAAAAATCAGTGATGATGTCAGTGATTGGAGGGAGAGAGTAATACAAAAGCAAGTACAAGGCATTTTTAGATATAGAGTAAAACTCTTATAAATGCACAACTATGCTTCTGTATTCTCCAACCATTTTAAACTATTCCTCATAATGTTAAAATGGTAGATATCATTCATTATGAATTTTTTTCACATGCATAATGCCAGAAGTGAAACAATATAAACTGGACTTTTGAAGATGTGTTGGTTTTAACAACTATTATCTATCTGGTGGTGGACATTGATAATATGAGATATGAGGCCTACAAGTGTATACAGAAGCTCTGTACCTTCTGGTGAGCTTTACTGTGAATCTTAAATGCCTTAAATGCTCTGTAAAAAGTCTATTAAAATCTGTATCTAGTAAAAATAAGTTTTAATTAAGAAGCACTTGTAGATGAAGTTGGAATAGTTGAAAACTCATAACAAACAGATAACCAAAGCAATATATCTTTCTATTCATTCTGAAGAATTATAAAATGCAGAAAGATGTCCAGGAAAGATTACCAAATTCACTTGTGAAAATTTATTTTGTGAGACAAAAGATAGATTAAACAAGATGAAACTGATCCATCAACATAAGCTAGAAAGCAAGTCAAAGCCAGGGGTTAAAAACAACAGATATAAAGGTCTGGGAATTTAGCTCACTGGATACTAAGTCTACCTTGGAAGCACAAGGATCCGAGTTCAATCCCCGGTACTGGAAAAAAATACACACATGTATACACACACAATTAAACCCAGATAAAAAAGACAAGATAAGGCTGTGGAACCTACACCATGAGATCAAAAACACTGCTGACAGACAAGACACAGAGAAAAGCCAGGCGCACAAATAATAACCTGCCCTATCTCAGTAGAGTTAGGAGAAGCAAAGGAGAAGAGCTTGTCTAAGTAAGGCAGTGCGAACTCACCCCTGGACACTAACCTATGCATGTCCATGTGCATTCACTCCAGGGTCGCTATTGTGTTCACTCCAGGATTGTTGCACAGCCCAATAGACTCCAAACTAAAAAAGCTTCACACAGACCAGCAACAACAAAAAGAAAGGAAACACTGCCTCAGAAGAAACACTACTCTTGAGAAGCATGCCAGTGTTTCTACTATTCCCCTTCTCCTGGTCCCTTGAACAAGCAGACCCCATGAAGAGTCCATCTCGGGAGCCAGTCTCATTATCACTAGTACAGGGAAGGTGAGTGTGTGTCCAGGTCCTGCGAGTGCCTCGGTCCAGCAACAACCACAGGGCGCTTTTACCTTTTACAACCTTCACAAGCTCATGGGTGTTCAAAATGCTTTTGTGATCGTAGCAGGTTATTTTTCTTAAAAAATCTTGCCTTTGATCCTACAAGTATAGGCTCTGAAACATATACAAAATTTTTCATGCTGTTATAAATACAACTGCAGAGTAAGCCTACTCTGAATAATACAATTATTGTGATTAGTTACACACATTTCTCCAGACCACAACCTTGAACATCCCTCCCTTCTCATATTTCATGGGAAAAAACAACTAATACTCCCCTGAGTACCTTTCTTTTCTTTCCATTTTGAAGCAGTCACATGGCTGGGCTGGGAGCTTTCACCTTGTCATCAAGGACACCAATTAACTCAGCGACTTGGCAGAAAGCTTCCTTGAAACGTGCTGCTGGGTAATGTTGAATGAGCTCCGTCCTCAAAGGAGCAAGCTGAAGAGTGAATTAAAGGAGCAGCAAAGAGTTCCTGCCTGCTCATAATAAACTCCAGTCGGGAGGATTACAACACCCCAAGATCCTCTGCTCAGCCTTTACTTTGCTCTGGATAATCGTTGAAACCTTCTTTCTCTTTCATCCTGCTTTGGTACTTTCTTCCCACTGACATTCAGATGCCCCAGCTTCAAACCTTGAAAAGAAATGGTAATTATCGGCAGGACCTCGCCGCTGCTTTGTGCTGCTCTGCACTGGCTCCTGGAGTTTCCCTAATGAGCCTTCCCATGCTTTCCCTTTGCCTCGAGCCGGCCTTCTGGGCACCAGCCCTCAAAGACTTTTTTATTCTAGAAAACCTGAGTATGTGGGAAACTGGAGCAGCGAATCTCAACAGCCTCGGTCTTGCAAGTCTGTTCGCTCTCATCTTTTGTCTGCAGAAGTTCTTCTGTGATGGGAACAGATCTGCTGGCCTCTAGTTCGCTAAACAGAACAGTACCCATGAACCTACCAGGAAGACATTTTGCAGATGGATGTGGATGTTTCCCTTCCAATGTAATTAGACGCTCTGTTTCAGTCTGAAGCCCTTATTATAGCCAGAGAGGAATAATGACACTTCCAGATGATACAGCTGAGCAGATTTCAGCATCTATGCAGAAAGAAGAGCCAGAGGCTCCACCTTCCATACTTTGGAAGGAGGCAGGCAGAGATAATCTGGCCCTTTTGCTGGCAAGAGTAAAACTCTAAGGAGATCCGGTTCCCTTTACTCCAGGAACAGAACCAGTGGCCTACGACGTGTGTTTACAATGTAAAAAGGGAAAGAGAGGCTTAACATGAATGATAGAGGCAGAAATGGGTAAATTCCCTTTCTGCCTCAAAAAAATTAAACAACTGAATTCACATACACTTTCATCTTCCCCTACTTCATTTGATAGGCATCACAGAATATCTAGGGAGTCCCTTTGCTGATGTTGTGACAGAGTTTCCCATCCTGAGTACTATACACAGGAAAGAAGTTTATTTAACTCATGATTTGGAGGCTCGGAGGTCAAAGGCACAACGCTGGCTAACGGTGCACCCCAGGACAGAGGCAGGTATGCGTGATACAGGCCTCAGTCAGAAATGATGTTGGGTCTCAGCTCAGAGCACGTCGGAGCTGCCGAAGGAGATCAGTTTAGACTTCAGTGGGGGTTCTGGGGGCAGAACAAACAGCCATTGCTCTGATGCAGCTTAAACAGATGGAAGGGAAGTGACAGACAGAAAAACTGTGTGAAAAGCCTGCAGTCCTCACACTGGACACGAGCTCGCGGCTCAGTGGTGTAAGTGGAAGGCAGGATCCTGAGAGGGTCCGGGAAAGCCAAAGACACTCCAAGCTCTGAGCCCCACTTGTGGGCTGTGGAAATGGCACTGTCTGTGCAAGGAATACAGTGTGACCTACTGTGCTGCACTGATTTGAAATTTAAAGGTGGAAGATTTTTGCAAAATGCCTAGTATTTGATAATGTTTGGTAAATTTCAGTCCCTTTCCCAAACCAAACTGCTAAGATGTCATCAAGTTATAAGATGAAATGAATGTTTATACTTTAAAAATTTATTGCAGTCAGAGACACTTTGTCCTGAATCCCCCTCAATCCTCCTCCAACTTGGAACACGCTATTATCCTATTGGTTTGTCAATTTTGGCAGCAGTTTGAGAAGTCCTCTTTTGTGTCTTTAAGAGTTGTGATACTGTGAAGGCTGCTGTGCGGCGCCGGCCAAAGGAAAGACAGGCTCTCAGCAACACCAGTGTGTCCTTCTCCACCTTATGCAGTGCATCAGACACAGTCAGTCTCCTTCATCTTCCCCAAAGTCAAAATCACCATGAAAGGTAAATGCTTTGAATCAATTTGTAATACTGAAAACAGCTACAATAGGGTAATGAGAGACTCATAAAAACAGACTTCCAAAACTACTTCAGGAAGCAGCATGAATAAGATAAAAAAGAGCAAGTTTGTTTGAAGTGAGGGGGAATATTAATAGCAGTGTGCTTTTTACAGTACTAAGTTTAAAAATCTTTAAATGCTGACCACACTTTCTCATCACAGCTTGCAGCCTTGTTCTCTCAGCATTTACCCCATCAATACCCTCCAAGTCCGCATACTACTGAATCATACAGCAGAGACACTGAAGTCACTTCATATCTACAAAGAACTTATTGTGTATTTTATGTCTTTTTTTTGGTAAGTTACATAAGAATACTTAATGTTTTAAGGATGTATAACTAAAAGTTTCTGATAGACTTTGCATTACATGGTTGATGGAGGGGCACGCCTTCGGAAGTCTTTATTTCAGGACATCCAGTCTTGGGTTTATTCACTTACTAAGCACATAGTTCAGAGAAATAGGTCCCGCCAGAAGGAGCTGCATCTTGAGACAGTAGCAGTGGGGAAGCTATGACTATGGGTTTTTAAATCATCAAGTGGGGCTGGAGGCCGTATGAGAAAGGGGTCTGGATAAATTAGGGGTGCCGCTGGGCTCCCTGAGGAGTGTTTTCCACATCCCCATTCTTCCTATGGAATAGACAGGAAAAATTTGTTTTTTTAAGACTCAGCACTTGAAGAAGCCAAATCAATAATTTATGAAACCTCTGAATGAAAATAATACGGCAAACCCTTTGTGACTGCCTACTGCATGCCAGGCCCTGATATAAGCACTTTGTACAAATGAACTCAAAACGTGCTCAACAGCCCAATGAAGTGTCTACACTGTTATCTTCATCCCAGGGATTAGGACCAGAAGGCACAGGGGGCATTCCGGGAACTGCTCCCCATGCAGAGCCAGTGGCACAGGACGTATTCAAGTCCATAGCAGACTACCTGTCTACGTTGGCTCGTCACTGCTATTTCATTTAATTGATTAATATTACATGGATCGGATCTGCAGTTTTCTGCTCAGAGAAAAGCCCTTTACTAATCCTCAAGTTTAAGTCCCTAGATTTATTTGTTCAGTGTTGGTGCAAGAAATTAAGTAACTAAAATAGTTCCAGCAAAAACCAATTACGACTTTATTTGAAATTCAAGGATATTAAGCAATGTGGATTTTCATTTCAATTCAAATAACTTTCCCATTTGGTTTGTCTGTCATTATATTTTATTGTTTTTTTTTTTTCAATAGCAAATAAACCTCATTGAAGTAAGCCATGGCAAAGAAGAGTCCAATAGATCCGTGCCGATCATTGAACATCACATCGCTACCACCCAAGAGGCAAAAATGGCATGGGCTTTGGGGCAAAGCGGAGCCTCCCTGTGCCCAGTTATCTGTAATTTCAGGAGTCCAGTGAAATGCGAAACCTTCGGCTACAGTAGAAATAAAATAGCACAAATCATATCACCATCAAGCGGTCAAGCAGCACTCCCTGTGCCCCAGCCTATCACTGTCTGGTTATGCGCTGAGTGCTCATTCAGCCGAAGGTTGAGAAGATCCAATTCACACCCTGTCTAAGAGTCCTCAACTCCTCTCAGTTTTCCTCAAAGCAGAACACTGTGTGGCCACATGATTATGGTACAAGCTTAGAAAGGACAGTTTGTGTGTGTGTGTGTGTGTGTGTGTGTGTGTGTGTATGTGTGTATGTGTGTAAGTGTGTGTCTGTATGTCTGTGCACACACGTGCATGTGCACGTGTGTGTGCCTGTGTGTGGTGGAGGGTATCTGGGAGGGTGAACTCAGGGATGCTTCACCAATGAGCTGCATTTCCAACTTTTTATTTTTGAGAGAAGGTCTCTCTAAGTTGCCTAGGTTTGCTGAGAATTTGTGATCCTTCTGCCTCAGCATTCTGAATAATTGGAACTATAGGCATGTGCCACTGCCCCTAATGATATTACACATATATATTATACAAATATTATACATAAAATATATTCTTGTGTGTAATGACATTTTTGTGGTCATGTTTGGGATTGAAATCAGATCCTCACCCCTGAGAACTGAGTGCTGTATCATTGAGCTACATCTCCAGCCAGGCTCCACTGCTGACCAAGTCCCTGGAAAGCCAATAAACATCTAGACAGCAGCCACTCACACCTCCTTGTCACATCAATGGCAGCACTAAATCGGAGATCTTATGATATTCCTGATACCCTTCATGAAATGACAGCACACTCATGAGCTCGTACTGTAGGATAGTCTGGAAATGGGAGACATTGCTGTCATTTTCTGTAATGCTGTAAAAGTGCTCAAGCTATGGCAGTCACCAGTTGTAGGGAGGGCAGGCAAATGGGAAAAAATGAGACGCAAGATGTGTCATGTACTGGTACGAACTCTCAATGTTGAATGTGATCATAATGTACATATAAAAGGCACCAATAAAATCAATTTTTAAAAATTCTACCTGAAACTCAAGCTTTTCTCTGAGTCTCTTTGGACCACAAAACCAGAGGAGGGCTCCTTATTAGTCTCCGAAGGGCCTCTACAGCAGAACTGAGTTGTTCCGCCAGCCTTAGATCTCAAGACCCTACTGAAAGCCTGAGACAAAACTTATACCTGTATAGTCTATGCTTCTTCCTGTCCATACTGTATCAGCCAAAGACTTCTAGAGGGACAGAAGCAATAGAGAACATTTGCATAAGCATACAAGTGTGTTTGTTACATAACCTCATAGGATCAGAGGCAGAAGTCTAAAGTGGGCCTCTATGCACCGGAGAAATGGAGGATCTAGGAGATGCTCACTCCCTTGAGATCAATACCACAGAGCAAAAAGGATGAAGGGCACAGCGCCAGTCTATACCTGAAGGCCAGGAAGCTCATGGGGAGTCATGAGTGCGAGTCCATGCTGGAGGCTGAAGAAACTGGAGACAGTATTCAGCCAAACATCCTGTGCCCTGCAGAATACTGAGACTCTGAAAAATGGGCTCAGCTCCTTCTTTCCCTTTCCATCCAGTCCAAACTTCAGTCCTGTTGGTTGGTACCACTCACAGGTAGAGTGGGCCTTTCACTTCAGTTTGGTGGCCTCCCTGTCCATCGTCATAGACACAACCCAAACTGTGCTTTACTAGTCTATAGTCAAGTTGATATATCATAATTAATGGCCTCACATACAGACTTATGTTAAGTTTGTAGGAATCATTAAAAATTAAGGACACTAGTAGTGAAATGGAACAATTATTAAAATGTGCTATAATTAAGTAGCTGGCACACCACTCCTGCGGTTTGTAGTCTTTATTAAATAAAATAAGGATTACTAGACCAAGACCTGCAGTACCATGTCTAATAATGGACAGCCTCGCAATGGTTAGTGGGCAGAGAAACCCATACAGTCTGGACCTGAGCAAAGGCACAGTTCACTTCGCAGGCAGGATGGAGTGGGAGAACACAGGATTTCTTTATGCTCAGTAGAAATAATGGGCAATGTGAAACTTAACAATTATTCCTGGAAATTTTTAACTGACATTTTCAGAATACAGCTGAGTGTAGGTAACTGAAATTGCAAAAAGCCAAATTCCTAGCAAGAAGAGACTACAGTAGTACAGCCTTATCACATCGACTATGTATTTCTTGATGGTGCTGGAAATGAGAAATTCAAAATCAAGGTTACAGCAAGACATGCTCTACCCAAAGACTCTGGAGCAGATCCTATCATTTGCTTTTTGCATAGCATCTAGTATGCTTGGGAATTCTTGGTCTAAAGACACATGAGTCCAATCCCCTATTAGTCACTGCATGGCCTTCTCCCTGCGCCCATGTCCCTTTCTACCTCTGGTAAGGACACACGTTGTATTGGACAGGCACCACCATAGTAATCTCATCAGCTTAATTACATGGAAAGATCTGTGCTGATTAATCTTAACTATCAAGTTGATGCATAAAGAGGTTTCTGCAGAGGTGACTGAGTCACGGGAGTGGTGTAGTCCTCAGTGAGTTAATCTATGGACATGTGCAGCTGAACACATTATTACGAGGTGGGGCCCAACAGGAGGAGTGTGCTCCCAGCCATGTCTCCCTGATGCTCTTCTTCTGTGTCCTGCTTCTACAAATGGCTGTCCTCTGCCACACCCCTCCACCACGGTGTCTCTGCTCTATAGCCAGCTGACCGTGAGCTAAGCCTCCGGAGACTGAGTCAAATAAACCTCTTCTCCTTTGTAGGTGTTGGGTATTCTTAGCAAGGGGAAGATGAACAGTATAGATACTATTTCCAAGATCTTCACATTGCACAGACACCAGAAGCACATCTTCAATATGTCTGTGAAGGAGACACTTTAACCCTCACAGATTTGAACAAAACTGTTGCTGATGAAGTGGGGATTTGTGTCTGCTAACTCCTCTGAACTCTTAGATAACCTCTGTAGAATGAAAGGACAAATCTGTGGTGACTCTGTCTGCCAGTTTTTGCATAGTTAATTTTTCTCTGATTCAAGTGTATTTTTATCAAAAGCTGAAAAACAACCCAATTTTCAGAAATCTGAAAATGAGAGAAAGCGAAGGTTTTCATTTTTAAATGTTTAAAACATGCAAGTCTGAAATAAATGTTATTTAAGCCAAAACCAATGGAAAATGTTCAACAAACTTTCACACTCTGATGTTTCCATTTTTCACTCCCTGCACCTGATGGCGATGTGTAGGGTACCTTCACCCAATGACCACCAAAGTAAAGTTACACAGGCAGAGAAGAGGAAAAGTGAAGTATAAGACAGGTTTGATCCTTACTTGAATTTGTATATTAGTCCATAGTAATTGCTCGCCTATGTTGACAGTCTGGTCAAACACCTTCACTGCTGTAGGACAGGAAGTTCCATCCATGGGAGAGATGGGCATTCAGTGTCTTGGATGAGCTGCCTCTTCCTGGCTGTCCTGTGAGGAAGCAACCACCGCATGAGGTCTTTATTGCAGAACACAGCAAGGGATGAGATTCAGGAGCTTGAGCTGCCCCGGAAGAGTGTTTCTGCCCCCAGGAAGTACAGGTGCATTGGAGATTACCCCAAATAACTACCTGATTGCTGAGGAGATTGACGATCCATCACATGGCTGGAGTGAAGACCAAAGTGTCACCTGGATTCCCTGTGAATGAGAGCCCCAACCACACGTGATCTCTCTCTAGCCTCATATTTTACTTCTTGTTTATATGGAACTGCATGCTGTGGCTATTTTTTAGCAAATGAAGTCAATGATCAGTAAGATTCTTTCACACTAGGGCTTAAACCGATGTCTCTCGGTGTTCTGAACTTCTTACTCCTGTATTCTAAGTGGATCACAGGCAGCATAAAACACTAAGGTCAGGTGCTCACTATCACACTCCCCCTGATAGATTCCATTTCAATCCGAAAGCATTCCATGTACTTCTCCCAAGCCAGGTTCACTGGGGTCCCAGACAGCATGATGCGGGCTACTAATTTATTAAAAGATTAACACTAAGATATTTAATTGGCAAATATTATATCATATTTCAGGTGTGCAATGTGACAATTTGAGTGCCTTGTGCATTGATTATGATAGCAGAGCTAATTACCATATTCAGTGTCTCACGTGGTCACTGCTGCAGCCCAGGAGAGGGTGGAGGAGAGCTAAACTCTGCTCCTATAAATTGGTAAGTGATTAGAATAAGAACACTGTCCATGGTGACTCACAAATGGGAACAACCTCCTTATTTGTCACTGTTTCTAGTGGTGTGAGCTTTTAAACTCTTGAGGTTTTCTCATGTCTTTAAAAAAAATGAAGGAAAATTTAGAGAGCATTGCAGGTAAGAAATCTCATTAACTCCAACTCCAAACGTCAAGCACACCTTGTCATTCCAGGAAAAAAAGGATACAGTCCCACTAGTGCCTTCAAAAATGTATAACATGTTTTCTGTCTTCCGGGGAAACTAGAGAGATCCTTGATCAGTTACCGGCTTCTATAAAATGGGACAGTTTTATAGGATGAGGTAGTTTTATAATGAAATTGTTAGTTCTCTGGTCCTTTGAGAACTAATCATTTTCATTGCATCAAAAGAAATTCCGGCCTCAGCTTTTGGGAAATATCATTCTAATGACTGGCTGATAATTAATCAGATTTAATGAAGTAGCACTTGAGGGTTTCATATCACGGAAACCAATCTGCGCAGAATCCACACCAAGAAGCCCAGAATTAGAAGTGACAATTCTTTGAACGTGACTGTCTTTTGACCCAGTTTCTAGCTCCTAAGACTTGTGCTGCTATCACCAAGAAGTCCTTGTCGCTTGATGGGTGATTCTCGGAGTCCTTTGTCCATTTGTAACTGACTAGTGTAGCATGGCTCCCCTTCCCCTATGAGAAAATAGCGTCTGTTGAGTAGATGAAAGTTCCTCCTGTGGCTGTGTGTGCTCTTTATTCGGCACACTTTCAACTGAAGCTATAAAGCCAGGCTGCACGGCACAGTATCGTCAACAGGGAAAGTAAATTTGAGGACACATTGTCCTTGGATTTGCAGGTCTGTCCCTTTCATAGGCCTTCCATCACCCACACCTCTCCCCCCACTGAAAAGACAAAGGTTCTGTCTTCACTCCTTCGGGAACCACTAATTTAGAGCAGAATCCTGGCTTCATTACTCACCCAGCAGTATATTCTGGCTGTACATTCAGGCTCAGGTTGCTGGAAAGTGACATCTCAGATGGGGGTTTGTGTGCAAGATACTTACCAGGGTATCTTGGAATCGACACCAGCCGGGTCAGAGGAGAAGGAGGCAGCAGGTGGGCACACAGAAGTGATCAGTCCTAGGAAAGTTCTCAGAAGACCCTGCAGGCTGGTCTAAAACCGAGCAGTGTGGGGACAGCATGGGGACTGTGCTTTTGCCCTCATGTGCATAGCCCTGGGGAGTGGCTGCTGCCGGGAGGAGGCAATTCCTCAGTCCAAGCAACCTTCAGAGAGGGCTGATGGAAGGACTGATTGAAAAATATTTTCGAAGGCCACAGGCGCAGGGTCCAGGGCACAGGGCCCCAGAGTCATCACTAAGGGAGAGCTGGGAGCCTCGGCAGCACTTAGACTGTGTGACCCTGGGAGTGTCCTTGTCCGCCCTCAGGCTTGATCTCCTCTCCAACACATCATCCTCCTAAGGAGGCGGACAGGAGGCAGTTGAGAGGTTGTGATAATGAAAATGATCTCTCCCTGCACACGGGCTCAAGAATGGGCAGATCACTTCGAGGTGATCTTTTTCACAGGGAAAAACCAATAAAAGTAACACATGCATAACATTTATTTTAAATATATTAAATTTATTAAACTTTATAATATATGTTCCATATAGTTTTTCACAGACATATAATTACACAGCTTTCAGAATGCAGAAAACTGGAGGGCCGGGGATATAGCTCACTGGTTCTAGCGCCTGTCTTGTAAGGGCAAGGGCCCGAGTTCGATCCCTGGTAACCACATAACAATACTGGGCATGGAGACTCACCCCAACAGCAACCAGTACCACATACCACAGTGCCGGGCGTGGTGGCTCACGCCTATAATCCCAGCACTCAGGAGGCAGAGGCAGGAGGATTGCTGTGATGTGAGTTTGAGGCTGAGCTCAGGGCCAGCCTGACCCACAAAGTGAGACCCTGTCTCAAAAAACCTTAAAAAAAAAAAAAAAGAATGCAGAAAACTGGAATACCATAATGAAAATTAATCCAGAAATGTAAAACAGAATATTTAGGACATAGTTATTCTAGATAGAAAACTGGAGACATAAGATGATAGGTGAAGATAGTTGTTAAAATATTTACTTTAGGGCATAGTAGAATTTTGAACATTAACTGCATTGTTAGAACAACTGAAAAGATTTTTTAAAAGTCAAACTAAAAGATGAGCTAAATGATGAAAATGTATGATGAGTCAAGAATCACATTTCTTCCATGTTGTTAGGACCAAACATAGGTTAGTTTTATGCTGTGCAAAGTAATTACATACATATTGGTTCCTTTGAAAGTTTTTAAAGTTAAATAAACATATCACTAAAGTAATAAAAATTAGCAACTCAACTGAAATATTAGCAAGTCAGAACCTAAATTTGAGAGCTCCTGTTTCTTTGGTGAATACAATAAGTTTCTGGAGAAAATTTAGAATACTACATGAAGGTGCTTTATTTGATTTCAGTTTTTCAAGATGCCTTTTGTTGAAGAAGATGTGTCACCATCATTTGGTAAAATAAACAAGGATCACGGGTATTGCCACTAAGTCCATGAAATGGAAGCATTCAACCCCTGAACTGAAGCATGATGTAAGAGTACTGGGCATCACAGACCTTAGTGAGTGACCTGAGTGAGCTACAGTATACGATCGGAGTCCAGCGACCAATGCCAAGTAAATGAGTGTGATGTCCAAGGTACATGGGTGTGAATTTAAAGTGTTACCTTGACCAAGAGGTCATTTTATGGAAGAAGTAAAAGTGCACTTGTGCAGGTTTAGAGCCATCAATGACATGACCCCTTTTGACTTCAGCAAATAGGCCTGGTGTCTTTCAGCAATCTCTTGCCACTGAGCCAGAGCCTAGAAGAAATGGACAATAGGTTACACTAAGGAGTGATTGCTTCAGTGGAAAGAATACCTACAGGGATAACAGTGCTATTGTACACCAGGTTCCATCATTATAATAATATAGATAACAAGACAATAATCTCTTTCAGTTCTAACTTTTTTGATTTATCTCATTTAATGCTTATTTTTCAACCAATGTAGCTTTTTAAGATTAAGCAGTTTGCCCATTTTCACCAATTGGACACATCAGGGCCAGGATTTTCACACAGATTTTGATTTGTGACTTGAGGATTTAACTGGTACCCGATGCTATCACTTTTTTGTGGTTAATCTCCATAGTAAGTTTTTCCCAGAGCCCCTATTCAGGATGTAAGAGACACTGTGTAATGCTGTCATATGTCACACAAAGGGAAATTCAATATTACTGCATGAGGATCAAATCGCTAATATTGATTTTATTTTTTGTGTGCTGTTTAATCTCGATTGTCAACTTGACTGGAGTAAGAGAGCTCTAGACAGATGACTAGGTTTTAAGGACACTTCCTTATCGATGGTCAGCCCACTGATGGACTCACATCTGAACTGACTATTGGGAAAAAGCTTTGTGAGAAGAAGTAAGTTATAGGGGCCAACCCCTGCCACTTCTTCTCTCGTATTTCCCCTGTCTCTCTGCTTCCAGGCCAAACAGTTTTTCTCTATCACCCTTTTCACCATTACACTTCTCCTTTGGAGTCAGCTGACTGTAAACTGACTCCTCTGAAGCTGCGAACCAGCATAAAACTCTCCTCCATTCAGTAGCAAGTGGCAAATATTTTGTCCCAGTGAGAAGAAAGCTGCTCAATTTAATATACCTTACTGTCATCTTCTTCCATAGCTAGAAAGCTCAGTTTCTCTTGGTAATTCTACAATGTCCATTTATCTTTCTCCATATACTGTTTGTGAAGAGCTCTTTTTACTGGAGTGGATCTGTATTACGGATGCGATGTGGCTCTTCCCCAGCCGATCTGCTCCTCGGGGCCTTGTGCCTGGCCCTTTCTGCAGTTGTAAGTGTAGCATGTTAACGTGCAGCTTCGCCGTCTCCATTCCTTACTGACCGTCCTACAGCTCTAGGCCAATCCATCATGCAGGGAAGTATGACGGCAGCACTTGCCCATAATCCATGTGTCTCATCTGCAGACTCTCTATAAATATCTGTTCTCAATGCACTTGTTTGGAGTCACCCACACACTAAGGTACTGAGTGTCATTTTCATCAGTCACTTTTGAGTTTTGTGATCCTTGGTGTTCCAAACTTAATGGGAAATAATTACTTTTCCAAAACATCAATCTACATATTCCTAATAACAAAGGCAATCACAACTTGAATATTCTACTTTTTTGTACATTAAAACAAATGAGATTCTTGTAAATAGAAATAAATTGTTTTAATTCAGAAATTTGTATTTTAATTTGGCAAATAATATCAATAATAAAAAAGAAATAAAAACATAGAAAAATATGTATTTACCTTTTATGGTTTTGATATGTGTTCAACTTCAATTATGTGAATAGAATTATATTCTGAACAGGTACATTTCAGTGGATTTAAAGATTTCTGAACATTTCTGATCTTTCAGACTAGTCAGTTCCTTTGGCATGAGGGCTGGCTTAGCATCAGTGATCTTACCCCATGCACCTACAAGATTCTAGTAACAAGCCCTAGCTGAGACAACAAAAAATCTCTAGGCTGTGCCAAATTCCTGGAGAGACTAAATTTTCCTCAGTTGACAACACCCCCACAACACACACACACACACACACACACACACACACACACACACACACACATTTTTTTCACTTTGATATTTTTCCAAAATATGAAATTGTAATTTGCAAAGGTTGTTATCTTAATGTAAATGAGAAAAACCTAAATTCTTAAATAAAATGGCTATATCCATGTACAAAATGGTATGCATATAGTCTTTGATTTAGTAGTGGGGTGAGTGGGGGGTTAGTAGGTTTTGCCCAAAACTTAGCAACTTAAAAAATGAACATTTATTATCTCAGACTATTCAGGACAAAAATTCAAGAGTGGCATAGTTGGTGGGTGGTATCTGGGTGGCTGGTATCTGAGTAAGTAAGACTCAGTCCCCAGAAGCCAGATGCCACCTGTTCAAGACTCAGCTGCATGGATGAGTCTTCCCTAGATGCGCCCCACTTCTCCAGAACTGTCAGCAGAGGCCCATGCTGGCCTTTTCCACAGTATGGTGGCTTCCGTTTCCTGGGATGAACCATCTGACCAAGAGAGAAGACACACCAGATGGAAGCCACATACTTTTTGATGTCTGATCTCAGAGATAGTGTCCAATGATTTCTGTGACTTTCATTTGTTAGAAGTGCATGACTATTACCATCCATTTTTGCTGGGGGGTATTACACAAAGACAGAACTGCTAGGTGATGAGGCATTCTGGGTCCAGGATAGAGGCTGCTCAACTCAAGATCGCTCATATGAACAATTAGTTTCCTTGCAAAAAGAAGACCAGATGTCCCTTTGCTTTGCTCACACCATTCTGTAGCTCAGGACTGTTATGAGCAATCAGTACTCAGTAAGCCAGCACGCTGAAGGGCCAGGATCTCATGCCATAGTTGTCCAGCAAGTCCTCTGGGCCAATCAGACTCTCCTTATTTGTCTCATTAGTGCCCATCACAACTCCCCCTGTCAGAACACCCAGAAACTCATGGGAACGCATCTTGACACAGAGAAGGAGAAATGCAATAGATGGAAGAAGGAGTTACCCATGTGGGGCTCTGCAGGTCTTAGACTGCAAAATAACACCCTGCAGTTGACACTCTAAATTCCAACACGAGCTCCCTCTTCACTGTCTCTCTTGGAGCCTGTAAATCAGGCTTTCTGTCCCTTCTTTCTGCTAAGTAGGGACTGATAACACCCACCTGCCAGAGTTATTGATGGAATAAAGTGAAGAAATGCTAAGAAAGTTCCAAGGTATAGACTAACTTATTAAATGAATGTTTCTCATTATCTCCGATCACAATGTGGGAACAGGTATTAATGGTGCTTCACAGATTGGGCTCAGTATTTGTATTAAATTACAGTTTTATTCTGCTTATCAGGTTTACCTTTCCCTGCAGGGAAACTTGACTGATTTTCAGAGAAAGATCTGAGTCTCAGGAAGTCTGACTTGGAATGAGGCTATAAAATGATGGCTCTTTTGATTTGGGGACTGCCTTTGAGGGTTACATGAGCTTCACTGTACTTGCTGAGGATTTTAAGTACAGGCAAGGCATATTCATCATGTAGGACAGAGTGCAGGAAAGATTCCTGGAATAGGAATCAAGAACTCTTGAACTAGGCTTCTTATCAGTTGTCAGGATCATCTGGGGTGGGTAGCTCGATTTCATCTGGCCTCATTTTTTTCTGTTAGATGAGGTAATTTCCAAGGCCATATCTGATAAAATTCAATGCTATTTATCTTTTTGTAAACAATACTATCATGGGGAAAATCACCCTGTAAAGCAGAAAAGATTTTCTTAGAGATGCCCATAACTTCTCTTTGTCCTTTAAAAAGACTTTTAAAGGGATTCTTATCATTAGTCTCTATACAGAAGTGAATGCATGGAATGTATTCAGCTTGATGATTTTGCCATTTCTTGAAGGTCACAGGGGAAAGCTTAGGGAGCCTTCCTTTAACAGTACTTGGAAATGCTGGAGGACGTTAGTGACCGACTAACTTTGAAAACGAGCAGATAAAAGAGAAGAATCGAGCACTGGCTCTCTCTAGTCAGCTGGTATGAGAAGCTAACCCAATTGTAAGAGAAGCTTTTGCCTGTTGAATTCTGCTTCTAAACAAAGAAGGATTAGTAGGCTTTGAACATGGCTGTGATTCTTAAGAATGAATGGACTTTGTCCTTGGGCATCAATGGCAGCTTATGTAAGAGAAAAAAAACAACTGGACCTTGGACCCTCCCCCTGGAGGTCCACAGTGTCACCCCCAAAACCCTCCTGCTACAGAAATGGAACTTGACTCTGACAAACCTGGACCTGGTTGTCTGTACGAGGCCATGTGCAGGGAATAAAGAAGCATGCAAATAATGTGCAGTTCTTTTCTCAATTCAAAGTGTACAAAGTATGAAGAAGGACATTTGTGATAATCAGACAGTTTTGAATAGTAGTTAGCTATACCTGAGATAGTTCATGCTATTAAAGTCAAATTTGAAAGACATGATGATTTGTACCTGATACAGTGCACCTTTGACTTGTGAACTCTTTTTATTTGCAAGGGCTGGTTGTAACTCAAGTTGGTCAAATGCAAGCACTGGCTCCTCTACAAAGCCTTCAAAGTCTCTCTCCTGTACAGGCAGATCTCAGTGTCCTTAGAGAGACACTGGCCTAGCATTCCTCAATTAACCCCAAACAGGAAAGGAGACTGTGGAAAGAGGGAGGCAGAGTCTGGGCCCCTGAGGAGTTAGAAGCTGAGTGCCTGCTTGGTGAGATCGGACTGTAGCACCTGAGATCATGTGCCAGGGAGAGCTAACACTACTCTTGAGAAAACATCCAAGAAAATGAGGCTGCCTGGTGCTGGAGCAGTCAGGGAAGGTCTGTTAGGGAAGTAGACTCTGCTGGTGGAGACGCACTTCTTACATACATAGATAACTCTTCTGCAATATTAGGTTTTGTTCAGTATTCTAATATGTAAATTTGAATGGCCTGATTGTATCAGAATGTGTAACTATGGAGGTCTATTTTACACTTACGTTGAAATTTCCAGTTGGAGTTTCCTCCCAACTGTCTTCCTGCACCCCTGTCTTCTTCCCATTCTACTTCCTACATAGCACCCTGTGAGCCTAGCAGAAGACAGATCAGGTATCACTCTTCCTTCAAACCTTTCCTTGGCCACTAGAGTCCTGAGTGATGGCACCTACCACTTCCTGACCTCATCATCTCTCTATATACCCTCCTCATTGTCTTCTATGCTGATATTCTCAAGCAAGCCACCTGCTCTCAGAGACCTGGAGGAAGACTGCCTCATACTCCTGGTAATCTCTTCTCCTGACTTGCTTCCTGAGTCTTGGACCACATGGTGCCTTATTAATTTATCTTCTTGCCCTCAAATATCCTTTTTAAAATGGGGATTCAGCCTTTTCTGTCCTCTCTTAGTTCTGTAAGTGGTATTGTATTTGTTTTTCTCCCCAAGAACTAATCATTCATTGACAATCATTTGTACAGCATGTTTGTAACTTACAGTCACTGGCCACTTATTAGGAAGTTTTCTTCTGATGTACATGGTGCTAGATCAATGGCAAGTATGTAGAGATGTGAAATGCTGTTTATTGAATTGCCTGATTAATCCAACTTGTCTTTGGATCTACAGTAGACCTTCAAGTTAGGACTGGTCTGCCATACAAAGAACTTGGGTTATGAGCACAATTTTAGTTTTAACTTACAATCAAAGACTTGAGTTACAACCTGAATGCTAGCTGCTTATGCTTTCAACTGGTCTCAGATAAAGATTTAACCCTTAAAGAGCTCTGAAAAGAACATTAGAGTACCCTTTCCTAGGGTTGATTGAAAACCTCTGGGTCAGTGTCTCTATGAGGACACGGAGATCTACCTGTGTACAGGAGACAGACTTCAAGGGCTACAGAGGAGCCTGAGCCTTTGGTGGATCAACCTGAGGTATAACCAGGCCTCACCAACAAATTGAGTTCCTAAGTAAAAGGTCTGCTCTATGGACACATGGTTGGTGATACAACATATGGACATGTAAGACACGGTTGAGTGGAAAGTGTATAGGGCTGGCCCATTTTCTATGAGATAGTATCCTTGCAGCCGATGTTGATCTATTCAGAAATCTCTGTTCTCAATTGCTGATTACCTTTCCAGCCACACCAGCATGATTCCTGCCCTTGGCTGTTGCTTCTATCAGAACAGAAACTTCATGAGTGTGGAGACTTAGGGTTATTTACTCATCACTGGGTCCCCAAGTTGGCAGATAGGACAGGCTAAGCCAGAATTGCTGAATAGATAGGCTGTTGTTCATTTGAAGGCAAACACAGTGCTCCTACTGGTCACAGGTGTAGACACTGAGTTCTTATGTCTCTTGCCCTGCGTTCTGTGTGTAAGTTTGGGCAAGTTATTTGGGTTCCCTGTACCTGAGTTTCCCGGCCTGAGGAACTGAGCGCAATATTAGTAGCAATATTAGTGGATGTGAAGTGCAACACATCCGCATATGTGGCACTGAGTGATGAGTGAACAGGAGATTCTTATGGGAGTTCACAGCTGCTGGTTTGGGTTTGTCCTCGGGAGCATAGGGTCCTTTGCAGTGTGTATTTTAGAAGGTGACAGCCAGGGATATTCCGGGCCAACAGCGAGCTTCATTCAGCTGAAACTGCTAGCTGGAGACTTTCCAGAAGCGAGGAGCACTCACTCCTTTCTCTGCTTCCACAGTCACTCTGACCCCTTTCAGGACCACTGGTGCCTCTGCATCTGAACACCAGTTGTCATCGATGAGTGGTCTCACCGATGCGCCGTCCAGGCCTTGGTCTATGAATAGCCTGGAAGGCTACTTTCTCTGGATGATGATACAACGGACTCTTGACTAGGTCATTACCAAGATTCTGTGCTTTTGCCATGTGGGCCTCCATGTTCCTCTGGTCCCGGCCGCTGGTCCCGCCATGTGTCATCTGGGAACCTCCAATGAGACTTCCATACTCTCCCTGCTGGGTGGCTATCCCGCTTTCACAGGACTAGTGGAGTCATCGGTGTCTTCTCAGTTATACCCTTCCTAGACTTAAAATCAACATTTAACTCCAATAGTATTTATTAAAAGCTAATTGTGTTTTAAATAATTACTTTCTAGTTAGCATGGCTCATATAGACCGAGTAGAGAAAACCATTGTGGGTTGAGCATTTTTAACAAGTATTCCAGGTCACACAAAGCCAAAGCTCAGAGACCCAGCACTGCACGGCCCACCTCCCACAGCTGCGCAAATGAGCATCATCCGGAGAGGAAGACGGAGCAGCTGTCAGTGCCTGTAGTTTTCCACTTTTTCTGGCTACAGCTCAGGAAATGCTTTTGATATTACCACCTGCCCATAATAACATTCTCATTTATGTGAATAAAAAGAAGGCTGGAAAGATGTAAAATGTTGGCAGATATTGTTCCCACCTGTATAACTAAATGTTTTAGAAGACGAGCTACATATTAATTGAAGTTACAGACATATATCTATAAACAACAGAAATTATATTAGTGATTCAAAATGAGTGGTAGTGCTGGCTTAAGATATTTAGGAAATAATATCTAGTATTCTCTATGTATAGTATAATGAGAATACACAGAGAAAGAACATTTCCCAGTAATACATTCAATGATTGACTGATACATTTGAATATATTTAAGTATGCAAATATTTCATAAATGATATTGAATATATCTATTATAAGGCAAAAGAGATTGAGTTTGTAACATTAGTAATTACATCTTTTATAATTAATAGCTCTAAAATTTCTTTGGCAATTTTTTTCCCTTTGGCAAATTTTTAAAAATCAAAGAAAATGTCAAAAAAATACAATATTTATCTAAAAATCAACTTAATAATTATAATTGTACTTACCTTTTGGTGTCTGCAATTTGAAAACAAATATTATTTTATTAATAGTATATGTTATTACTTAACATTAACCATTTATAGTTTAGAATCAATGCCTCTATTCCCAGACACAGTATATTTTAAAACATAATGCAAAACAAAATCATGCAAACATATATCTTTTTAAAAAGGAATCTGGTTGGTTGTGTAAGGAGTTTAAATGGAATTCTAGGTCCTACCTTGGATCCGTCTTGAAGATGCAAGTGAGTCAGCTATTCTATTACTTTTGTCACGTGTGGGAGAATAGTTGGGGGCTGATGATCAGGGTAAGTGTTTGAACCACAGGACAAGAGTGAAAGCCAAACATAGACGTGGCGCGACCAGCGTGCACCAGCGAAAGGAAGGCGAGGTGAGACTTCACACCTGTCCCCCAAGCTGTCACTCTCAGAAGTGCACTAAACAAGGCTCATTTAAACATAGAAAGAAATAACTGCATACACATAAACCAGGAAAACCTCAGAATAAAGTGCTGCTTTTCAAAACAAGAGGAGAACCAGGCCACATGGCAAGGTTAGGAGTGGACACTGGGGCATCGTGGCGTGGTCGAGCTCTCCTTGGGGTAACGCAGAATTTATTCCCAAGCAGCTCAGGGTTCCACAGCTGAAGAATGACAAGGAGAAAGTGAAAGGGTGCGATGGAGGGATGGCACTCCTGGATTTTGTAAGTCAGTGGACTCTTGGATGAGAAAATAATTATTTTAGCTGTAAGAAAGAAAGATGACTGGAAAGTAACCTCCACATAGATATCATAGGTCTATGTGCATCAATATATGCTTAGCATGCATTATGAATGCCATGTTTGCCATATTTCTATTATGTGTGAGTATCACAGTGGGAAAAACACCTCCTATTTTGAAACTGACTAGATTCTACATTAACTTGGGAAATGATAGAACCCCTTCACTCCATTTTTGTCTTTAAAGATAAAACAAATTCCTGTTTGTCTGTTGTCCTTCAGGATACATGTTCAGGCAGTAAAATAGGGCTTGGGTGACCCCTTAACCTCCTTCCTAGCTCTTTGAATGTGTACTTCTCTGATTATATATTTCTTTTATTAGAGAAAGTCAACAAAATTGTCAATAAGTAAAAGCTAGCTTTCCTCCTTGAATATTTTACCCAAATTGATAAATACAGTTTCAAAGCCAGTATTTCTTCTAGTATATTTAGAAATTAAAAAGAAAAAAACTGAAATCAGACCAGAGGTTTAGCTCAGTGGTTCTGGCACCTGCCTCATTAGCACAAGGTTCTGAGTTGGATCTTTGTACCAAAATAAAAATTTTAAAAAATGAAAGCAATGTCAAGACACATGTTCTTTTTACTAGTGTAAAACACCTCACTGGCTAGATGTAAAGACTGGATTTCCTGGTAAAGAGTGATCTGAAGTATGCTCACTTAGCTTTGAAAATGCTACCATGAATGCATGCAATCCTATCCCCTCTAATTTCCCAAAATTGATATGAGCAGAAATCACTTCTGCAGGCCCAAGAGAAAAGACAATCACTCGTATTAGTAGCATCAGCTCCCTGACTTCACTCTGCCCCTGCAGATCTGCTTCCTGGGCCAGATCAAAGACACCTGCCCTCTGAAAGCCACTGCAGACTTAGGCTCAGAGCATGAGTGGAACTACGTGCAGAAACTCACTGCTTCCTGCCTCCCAAACTGATGCTCCCCGCTCCACCACGGCCTACATCAGCCAGCCCAATTAATTACATACAGAATTCAACGAAACATATGGCACACTGATGACTAACCTGCGATTATGTTTTATGACTTGTGGAAAGTGCTGGCAGCATTTATGGTATCTGTTTTACCGTTTGACCACATCAGCAGGACACTTAGTTTTTGCAAACACATCACCATCGCCCTATTAGCTTCCAAACTGTTCCAGGTCACTGTTATTCCTTTCAAGATAAATATGTCTTCCTGGCTCTGATTTTATTAGGCTCCTTTAGTGACCTTCATATAATAACAATGCAGTAAACCATTCATCTATATATTGACCTAAAGGATATTTCTATGGGATGTGAAATTGCATGAAGTGATGTAGATTCCATACCCCAATTTCATTGTTTTGAGGATGAAGTGTATGTAGTGACCTAGAACCCTTCATAAGAACAATTCAACTGTAATCAAGACAAAAAAAAAACCCATATCAATACTTGAGATAAAAGGGAAAGCACACAATGCAATACTGAGAGTTCCTGCACTAGGGTGAACGGTTGGCCTGGCACTGGTATAACTAGAGGCCTATAATGCTAGTGATATAGGTCTTTTTGAGAGAGAAAATTTTAAAACCATATATCTTGGTTTCACCAAAATTATCTCCAACAGCAATTTTTTTAGTTTTAACATAATCAATAGCAATCAAATATGCACACTCAATTAAAAAATTATTAGAATAGAATGTATCCCAAAATCAAAGATAATAAAGAAAGAAATAAATATTTTCTTCATGAAAGGCTGGAGTTTTCAATTTTACCTTTAGCTTTTTGTAAGCTATATCTATTGTTTTAAAAATATGGAAGTCAATAAATGCTGACTTTCCCCTGGAGTTGTAGAAAATCCTGTTAGAGCTGAAATGACAGAAACATGTAGTTTCTCATCTCTTTCAGTCTCAAGCAGTGGACAGCAAAAGACAAAATAAAAGTAATTGATTAGGTCTGATGACCACCAGAGTCAGCCTACACCATCAGTGTGCGTCCTCACTGAGACACAGCCACCTTCGGGAGGAAGTGGCCGGAAGTGTGATCAGAACAACCTCGACCTTAATTCTCAGGCCACAGGACTGGCATAGGGAAAGGCTGGGCC
>PVIR01010810.1:0-48920 GCA_004026965.1 Petromus typicus | reverse complement strand
ACCAAACAGTACCACTTGAACTAATTCCCTGACCCTGAGCATCTTTGTTTTGAGATGCACAGGAAGGAGCACAAAGTCATGGCCCTCCTGCCATCTAACCCTCTTGAAGGATGGGAGAAGAAAGGAAGGCCTACCACTCCACTGGAAGCTCTGGTGAGACAGAGATCACAGCTCTTCGTTCCATGAAGTCCAGTGAAGCCGGCTCATTCCTGCTGTTCTCTCTGAGTGGACTCACAGCAGTACCCTGGGCACTCAGTAGGGAGAAGGGCCCCCCAGACTGAAATGCCACATGTGCTCATCGTGGCCCTCTATCACCATAGGACCCCTCTACTTGCCAGCCCCTTCCCAAATGCTGCTGAGATTCAGTGGGAAGGCCTTTCCTTGGGAAGCAGGGCTGGCTCTGGTGTCCCCAGATGACGGAGAGGAACACTATGGCTTGGGGAAGCAGCTCTTTGAAAAACAGATCTGAGCTGCCTATGGCTAACATTTTTTTTAAAGAACAGGTATGCTGTAAGCTAAGAAAAACAGTTAAAAGATAGTCTATTTTTAATCACCAAAAACATACTACAGAAGTTCACTAAGCTTAAAATAAACTAAGAATTAAATGACATTGGTTTGAAACAATGTCTCAAGAGTTCCAGTGGCTATTTCAGTGTCTCCCTGCCTTTTTTGTCCTCTGCCCAACTAGACTCTGATGCTGGGAACAGTGTTGGGAAGTAGACTCTGGCTAACCAAAGTACTTTGTCTGGATGGACAAATCAAAAGGATTGGCTGAGGGGGCTTGTGTGCCTGACCGTACAAGAGGGGCAGCTTTCTCACAGAGGATGAGACTCAGAAAACCCACAACAAAAGCCTGGCTTCTGGGCCAGGGATTTAGCTCACTGGTTCCGGGGCCTGTCTTGCAAGTGCAAGGGCTCAGGTTCGATCCCCAGTAACCATATACAATACTGGGCATGAAGACTCATGCCCAGCAGCAATCAGTACCACATACCACCCTGCTGGGCATGGTGGCTCACACCTGTAATCCCAGCACTGCCTCATCTCTAAAAAAATAACAATAAAAATCAGAATGAAAATATCACCTCACTGAGACTGGTAAAAGGAATAAGGGAAAAACTAACATGCAAATACTTAATAGAACACCCGGCATGCAACAGACACTCAATAAACAGCAGGAAGAAAGTACATCTTGCATTACCCAGCCGCTTCCCTCCCACATCTCTGCAGGGCCAGGCCAGGCTTCCTGCAACAACATTAATAGACCCTCAGTTCTGAGGGCCATATATTTTCCTAGAAAATTCTCTCCATGAAGCCTCTAGCTTCCTGACTTTTTGCCTGACTCCTTCTTCACAAATCTCAGTTTTAAATATCATTTCCTTGGGAAGCTTTCCTAGGTATCTACTTTAAGCTAAGAGTCCTTGTTAACTAGTTTCTTAGTACTGATGATGAGAAACACATGCACTATATCCTCAATACACGTGTCACCCATGCAAACTGGATGAGCACAATGCCTATACCTGCGGCGCCTGTGACAATGTCAGCCATGAAGGAATGCTTGCTGGGCACTCACGCACTGAACTCAGTATTTTCTTCCAAAGAGAACAAATGAACAAGTTTGTGTGCTGCAGTCAAAGTACTTCCTTCAGAAGATAACAGCATTTCAGGAATCAGAAAGGTCAGCGGTGCTTTTTTTAAATACTGAATTAACCAAGGCCTCACATATGCTAGGCAAATGCTCTATACACTGAGCTACATCCCAGTTTTTTTCTATTTATTTTGAGGGATGGTCTTGTTAAGTTGCCCAGACTGGTCATGAACTTGTAATCTTCCTGCCTCAGCCTCCTGAGTAGCTGGGACTACAAATGTGTGCCACCACACTTGGCAAGTCAGTGCATTTTTAAGAATGAGGTATTTATTTGGTTTTAAAGCTCACTGAATAGCTCTAGCCTTTCCTGAAACACACACTGAGTCTTTCCTGGTAGATTATAAAGAACTCAAATCTCATAGCATTCAGCTTGTCTGTCAAAAATCAACATCCCTCCCAGAGGAGTAAGCTGTCCAATTCCCCAGCTGGTTTTTATTCACACTAGAAACTTTAACTCTGTTCTAGGCCTCACAAAATGAGAGCTGTGTCCACACAAAGCCACAACAACCAGCCAATTCACTGAATCCCATGAAATAAGCCAATTCACTGGGGGGGGGGGGTGCACACACAAACTGTCAAACTGGTTACTTGGTGCCTTACAGACCAAACAATGCGTGATTGAATTGGTAAGCTTTTCAATAGGTTGTCTTGTCATCTGGCATCTACAGTGAAGTGAAAGATTTTCTTTATCACACATACACCAAATATATGGTACTTTCATATATGTACCAAATATATATACCACAAAAAGAACACAACAGATATAAAGGTAAATACAAATTAACATCTTCTTTTTAAATCATGGTCAAACACACCAAATTCAGCAATCTGAGCAAATTCCAAAGGTGCATTTGTGGAGTAAGGCTCCCCAGCCTCCTTTCTGGCTTTAAAATAAGAGGCACCAATGCCGATCTCATCTCTGCAAGTACATGGCACTGGGAGACAGAGACCATGTGCAGCACCACCGCTTCAGACAAAGCTCTATTCACAGCCCCACTGAAGTGCAATCACAGAGTCTCAATTTCATTCAGCTGAGTGCGGAAGGCTCCCACTGAGGGCGATTGCTGAATGGTTCCGCTGGGAAAAGGACCCAGAAGGAGAGTCAGCTTTACAGTCCGCACTTTCATTAGGACAGATGAAAGCGCGCCCCTCACTCTGACTCCAATTTTATAGTGAAACACTAATCTAGCAAATTAGCCAACAGCGCTGAGTGATTTTTCTTTCTCTTCATCACATTGGTACCCAGATCATAGCTACTTTTTTGTTGTTGTTGTTACAGTAGTTGCCAAGATAAGCACTGAGAAACAGCTAAACAATATAAGAGTTAAAACTTACACAGATGGTAGAAACAATGCCATGTCAGACCTGGCACTGAGTTCACAGTACACCCGTATCATCTCCGGGCCTTCCCTGACCTGGCGCTGGTGCCTCTCCTATGTCTAGCTGCACAATAGCAGCGAGGTTTTGCCACCTCCACCATGCTCCATGATCATCCGTCCCCACAGGAAGGTGCTGCTTTCGTACAGAGGGACACGGAGAGGACTCGTGCCCAGAGTTCAAGTAAGGAAACAGGGAAGCTGGGATCTGCAGCTGCTAGTCACTACAACTCCACTCTACCTGAACTCTCTCTCCTGTTTGGTCCCTCTGCGCACACACAGAGCCCTCTCAGGCAGGCCTGTTTCTGGCAGCGGTGAAGTTCTTGCTGTCCCAGGTAGCTGCTAAGGTGCGGCCTAGGCAGGAGCTCGGCTATTTCCTGTGAGTTGTCTGACGTGCAGATTTTTTTTTTGCAGTACTGGGGACTGAACTCAGGGTCTTGTGTTTACCAGGAAGGCACAGAATCATTAGCCACACCCTAGGCCCAGGAGGTGTTTTTAATGACCAGTTGAAACCAGAGGGCAGGGCTTGTCCTCTTACTTTAGATGAAGGTTGTGCTGCTTTGTCATGCCAACAAAATCAAAGGTCAAGCCCTACATGGCACGACTGGCTGGGCTTTTCTGCTCTGATCCTGCTCTGCTTTTCCAGGAACACACAAAGTTTGCTCTGAGGCAAGGACTTGTCTCCGCTGACATCAAGCAGTCATACTCAGTCCAAACCACCATTCTCCAAGGCAGGAAAAGACCATTTCACCTTCTACTCACTCCTGCCAAGGGATATTCCTAAACCGACTCCCGGCATGTGGCTGCTCAATCATTTCTGGGCCAGAGCAATCACTATCGACACGAAGGGGTGTGGCCCATATAACTAGACAGGCTGGCCACCCGGCTGCTGACCCGGCAGCCAGCCTCAGGAAGCAGCCGGGCACTGGCAGGAGCACAGCTCTTCCGGGCTCCAAGAGCCACCACGCTCACCCAGCCCGCACCACATGGAAGCTGGTTAAAGCTCTGCTTGTTTGGGAACATAGTTTAAAGCATCATCTTCCCTAAGTATTAGAAATGTCATCAAAAGTCAAGAGAAAAAAAAAAAAAGAGTTTTGCAGTAATTCAGCGCACTATTTTGACATTTTCCTAATTCCCAGGTGTGCAGACACCCCCACAAATTAGAAGACTGGCAGCATTCAGAGAAGCTGTTCTGACTTTAGTCTTCACTGACAGTGGAGGAGGACGAGAAGAAAGCCAAAATGTACAAAATGTTTGGATCCTAGTATCACTAAATAGGGGAGCTTTGGGAACATAGCAAGAAGCTGTTTTCTGCTCCCTAAATAAGGACTGCTTTTGATTGGTCTGTCTGCCACTAACCTCTGGAGAATATACTAGAGGCAGACAGAGAACTATGGTGAAAAACAACCATGGGGGAAAAGCAAACAGAAGAACGTGCTGATGTGTATTACTAATCATCAGGTAGGACCAGAACCCACACCATACTGTCCTTCCCTTCTCAACAATGCGCATTAAGAAACTCTGGAAGCTCCTGGCAGTGTTGACTGAGGAGCACTCTATGCACTACAGCGAACATAGGTGATAAAATTCCTCAGGAGACACTGACTTTCCTCCCTTGTTGTACATTACAGAAGAACTAGGAGCTCTCAAGACAGCTATGACTCTGGACCTTCTGTTATGTCTTGAAACAGCGTAAGTTTTTGGCAACTTTTCCTTCCAAAGATCTCTGTTATGCCTTTAAATAGGTGACTTTGTTCTTGCTGTTTTGTGAGGAGAACAAAAAAATTTGCAAGGCACAGAAGCCATTCTGCTTATTACAATGCTGGTCAAGGATTATTGTACTCCTGTTGCAGTCTTTCATCAGGATGTCTTTCTCTGAAAACACAGTATTTCCTCCTACTGTAAATGGAGGGGTTAAATTGGGAAATAATTTTTCTATCTCAAAGCCCAAGCTTAAGAATACAAGGTACTTACTTACAGAACTCTGTCTTGCAAACTACACACTACAATTCACACAAAAGAAGTCACCTGCTTCTGCATTTGGGATGACTGCCTCTAGCTGGCAGAGCAGCTCTCACATGTATAATGCATACTGTTAATTTCTTCTTTCCTTCCCTTTGCCACCCTAGCCCATTTTTGATCCTTGAAGAAAATCTCAGGCATTCACTGCTAGAAGCAACAACTCACTGAAGGATTTAATAGCAGAAGCAGATGACACTCCAATTTTATAAAATGAGACAGGTTTGGAAGACTGTCAAGATTCTTTCTCATCTATGCACCTGAAAACCTTTCACTGGTTTGTGTGGGAAAATACCTATCCAGTTTCTCACTACTCTGAAATACAGCTACCTTTGTGGACCAGCAAATGGAAGGAGCCTTGAAGAGACACACGGATGACACGTACATTTATCAAGAAGAGACTGGGGCTGCAATTCTGCATCCTGGTGTTTAAGTGAAGGAAAAGCAAGGAGACTGTCAGTGGCTTGGCTGATGGTCAAGATGCTGACACGTTCTGTGCTACCTGCTCATTTGGATAGTTAATCATTGTTTTAGAGAAAGACAACTATGTATACTACCCAAAGTCCTCCAGCTATCTGAGACACTCACTACTAAATTTTATACTCTGGTACTGGGGACTGAACTCAGGACCTTGCACTTATAAGGCAGGTGTGGTGCCACTGAGCTACATTCCTGGAAGCCCTAAAAATGCTGGGCATCACTGGTATAAACCATTCGTATGATTCATTCCAAACTAATGGTGTCTTACCTTAGTGTTCCGCCTTAGACTCCTAAGAATATTTCTCCTCCTTGGGTCTTCGTCTGTTTCATATGGAATGACTGCATTGTCTCCTTTGTAACCCTGGGAGGCCTGATCTTCCTCCTTCTTCCGTATCGGCCCCAGCTCATCATCACTCCCCACACTGAAGCTGGTTCGGTAACTAGCAAACCGCCCCAGCCGGGTGCATCTCGTCCTGTACAGCACTGGCTTGCTCACGATGGACACCTTGCGGCCTCGCTCCAGAGAACTGGTGTCCATTTCACTGTCGGAACCATTGCCACTGCCATTGGACTGGGCTTTGTTGATATTCCGAATGGTGATGATCTTGCCTTGGGTGCTGTCGTGGGGCACAGAGTATATGTTCTCCTCTTCATTCCTTGGCTTGACCACAGCATCCATTGGTTCAGCATAGTCAGAAGGGTCAAACCCATCCTGAGGCAGCCAGGGGCTAGAAGACACAGACTTCCTCTGCCCGTCTCTGTGACTCTGGTCTAGGTAAGACAAATCTCCTTTTGTAATGTCGAAGTGGACAGGAGGCTTTGGTTTGACTGGCGGAGGTACTTTGTTGTTCAATTTACTCTCAAAATTGCTCATGATGAATGACAGTCCATCGTTTCCCTCCAGTTCCATAGAGAGCTTGGAATGGTCTTTGGACAGAGAGGGCAGTGATGTGTCTTCTCGAAACAGGCCATAAGATGGGGGCTCGATATCCTCTTCTGAATCCTGCAAATTAGAGTTGCAGAGGGGAGACCCTGCCCGGGGGGAGTTAAATACCTCCTCAGTGGTGCTACAGGCCTCAGCAACGTTATCGTACATATGAGTGGCCTCTATTATGTTCTTTTTCTCTACTACATCTTTAAAAAATGGGTGAAAGATCTCAAGTTTATGCTGAGGTTGGCTACAGGGAATGCTTGTGAACCTTCCGTCAATTTCTTGAGCAATCTCTTCTCCCTCTGTCAGCTGTTCCCGACTTAAGTCATTGTCTAGGACATCTATAGCGCCATCAGTGAGTGCTACAAGCTGGATGGGGATAATATCCTGCACTTCACAAAGAAAGGCACGTAACATAGCCAAGGAGGCCTTACGTTTGGCTGAATAAAAAACAATGTACCCATGAACCAACCGGCTCTTTCTGATACTAAATGAGGAATGGTATGAAAGAATAGACAGTTCAATCCGTTTCTTGTGCAGTCCAATGGGAAGTTCAAGTAAAACAGAGTTGTTACTTCCACAGTGGGAAGATTTACAGGTCTGGGACTGAAGGACAGGAAAGAGTATATCATCTGCACTAAAAGGGTCCCCACACATCAGACACATAACAATTCGCAGATCCACATCGGCCAGGTCTTTGATGCTAGCAGTAGAACTGACTAGGTTTAAATTACGCTTTGAGTCCAGAAGTCCTTTCAACACTTGACTGATTTGCTTCTCATTAATGTTGCGGCCATAACCAATGCCAGCAGAAGCGGGGTCCAGAAAGACACACTGAAGTTTACTGGCAATTTGCTGACCTTGCTGTATTAAGCTATGCAGGGTCTCTCCACTCGTGTCTCCTCTCTTGTTAACCAAAATTAACGTCAGGGGAAGGTGAACTAAATGATTATCCCGCCTACCCAGTGTGGACTCCCTGCTCTTCTCTATACTTTCCACTACATAGGAGAGTGACTCCTTTGAATTGTAAAGGCAGAGGCAGCCATGAGGTTGAAAAGTTGGTGTCTGGAAAGAGTTTACAGGAAGCCTAACATTCCCTTCTATTGGTCTCAGGGAAAGCTCATACATTTTACCATCTATTACATACTTGTCATCATTTGTACAAAGAGCTCGAATCTCATTGGCTAACTCTCTAGCAAGGCCATCTTTGCCCAAGATAACCAAATTGATCCTATCAATGTTGGGGTCAGAGAGTGAATTTTTTTGATTCCGGTCACATGGACGGATAAACCGAGAACTAATCAAGTGCTCAATCTTAGCATCTACACAAGCTGGGCAGCTGGGGCATGTCTCCTTTGTTGGATGGTAAACAAAATGAATGTGCTTCAGAATGAGGGCATCACGCTCTGCTTGGAGCTTTTGTAATGCTTTAAATCGCTGCTCCTCGCCGAGAACATCCTGAATGACACCCATCTTCTCTTTGCTGGGCTTAGCATCCAGCTCCAACTCATAAAACAATTCCGAGTATTCTAAAAGTAACTCCTGAAATTCTTCCTTTGCTCTGTCTATTATTTGCTTTTGGTGTTTGCCATAAATATCCATGTATACAGATTCTTCCAGCCACTGGTAGAAATCTTCATTCATAATAAAACTACGGGCCTCTTCCCAAGGCTTTCCAGGAGTTATGAAAGGTGAAGTCTCCAGATTTTCCTTGAACGCCCTTCTCATCTCTGCTCTCTTCCTCTCATTCCTTAGCTTCTCTAAATGGCCCTCATACAGCTGCTCTGCAGGAACAGTATCCATTAAGTCAAAGGGAATCCGTTCATTTTCCATATTGTCAATGTGGCTAGTCGCATCCCATGGTGTTTCTTCAAGCACAACGAACCACTTTAAGAATTCTGGCTTTGTCTCTAAGAGTTTTTTGGCTTTTATGCAGCTAAGGTGATCTATTTCATCTAGATTAGGTATAAGAGCTTCGAAAGCTAATGGCAGGGCTGCCAGGTATAGCTTTCTCCTGCGCTCAATATGTTCATGCTTGAGGCGGTGGATGTGCTGTAGAAACAGCTTCTTGGCTTTCTGAGTCCCCTCCAGGTAGACATAGTCCTGGTACTCTGGGGAGGCTTGCATCTTTCGGTTGACACTCAGCCAATTCTCATTGTGGTTTTTCACAATGCGACTCACCAGCCACTCATACTTGTCTTTTGCTGTAGCTATCTGCTGACTCTGCTGCTTAAGAGCTTCAAAGTAAGGAATGATTTTAGTCTTTCCTCGACTTTTGTCAATGAGTTGCACTAAGGTGCTGAAAGCCAAGTCCACGTTTACATTGGATCTCGCTGAGGTCTCTACAACCTGGAGGTTCTTTTTGCTTAAGGCAAAAGTATGTGCATCTCTAATGTACCGCTCAACACCCTCATCACACTTAGTCAGAACTACCACTATGGGCTTTTTTGTTTTTGCAAGCTGATTATAGAGATTGGACACAAACTTGAGCTGGTCATCAAAGTTCCTATTCATGCCCCTGCTTACATCAATACCAAGAAGAAAACCATCTATCAACAGCTTTCCATCTGGCATTTGTTTCTGCTCAAAGTCCTGCTCCAGTCCCAGCTGGTCAGTGCAAAAGTACATGAGTTTTTCAGCTGATGCAAGTTTAGTTGCAGCAGCTCTCTTGATATAGGGCTGCAAGGCCGTGCTTCGATGAGGTTGGAAAGTCTGATCATCAATAAATTCAGTCTGTTCCACAATGTGCATCTTACATTCCACACAATCCTCCAGGGAGCGGCTAACTTCTCCCCAGTAGAGAAAGTGGTCATTATTGACCACTCGCCCACCGAAGTCACTGGTGCTGAGGACAGAGGTATGATCCAAGTGAAACTCATCAGCACTGGGGCGCACAAAGCGGTTGCAAAGACAAGACTTCCCAATGCCACACTGGCCTTTCTCCTTCTCAGTCCCAGACAATCCCACCACACTGATGTTGTAGGTGGGAATGCGGACATCTTGCTTTCTTGCCATCATCATCGTCGACACATCCTGCCACAATCAGCCACTTCCAAGATCAGATTAGTGTTTTCCAGTGGAGCCAGGGCTTCTCGATATCACCAGCGGAGGCTGGCGGCCCACGGAGCCGGAATGTCAGGACTCATAGTGCTCGTATACCACCATGAGGTCAGTTTTACTCCTTCTCATTGCCAAAGTGAGCATTTCTTCCTAAATGAAGAGGAAAAAAGAAAATCTATCAGTATCATTTTGGAATCTAATTTTAAATCCTGAGTTATAACAAAAATCATTTAACTCAACAAATAATAAATATTTAATGTAGGAAGCCTTACACTAGCTACATAAAGACATGAGGGAATAAGGCTGATATTTATGTATTCTCAAAGAGGTACAGCCCAGACTGCTGCAGCGTGATATAAATAAAGAACGTGCCCAATGCTAAAGCAGGACTGTGAGGACTCTTCATAAAAATGGCTAATTCTAGGGCTAGCACAAGGTGAGTACAAGATCATCCAGGAACATCTTGTGGAAGAAAAATAACAGGACATCTCCCAAGGACAGGGATACCACCTTCAAAGGCTACTCAGGCCAAGTCTGGGACAATTTGAATACCAAAGTAATTTAATAATAAATTATAAAGAACTGCAAAAAATTGGAACATTAGTGCATTCAACTGCATCAGGGAAAAATCACGACCAGATGCTAACTTCAGACGGAAAATCTCAGTGAGAAAAAGGACATTTACATAGAATTCAGGTGTTTCTTGATAATTAAAATAGTTGTAAAGGGAGGGAGGAAAGAAAAACAGTAGACAAAATAGCAATTACAGTACAGAAATATGGCAATACGTTTTGGAAAATAAAATTATTGATAAGGGATACAAAAATATCATGAACTTTTAGGGGTGGTATTTCCCTAAAAACACATTACTATGCAGTAATATGGCTTAGAAGATACAATTTGAACCTAATCCACAACAAAACATAAATGAGTACTCAAATCTGATGAAAAATATTTTTCCTAAGAAAAGAAAGCAGGCATAGCACTCTTTTCATGATGTCGACAGGAATTTAAAATAGTGTATCAGCTATTGTAAATAGTACATCAGTTCCTCAGAAAGTTAGAGGAGTCACCACACAACCCAGTGATTTCTCTCCTGGGTATGTACCTAAAAGAAGTCAAAATGGAGTCCTGAAGAGGTGTTTGTATACCTATACTCACAACTCACAGTATCATCACTTACAAAGCTAAACCATAGAGCAACATAGGTGTCCAGGGATAGTTTCAGCTTCAGTAAAGCAGAGTTTTAGTGATGGAGGGTGGTTGCATAATATTATGAGTGTATTAAGTTTCACTCAACTGTATAGGGAAAAATGTCTAGATGGCAATTTTATGTACATGTATTTACACAATTTTTAAAGAGAAAAAAGTAGGGGGGTAAAATCAGGAAAAAAGTATCAACACAAATTTATGAAGTTACTAACTATCCTGGGAGGGAGTATCTCTACTTCTAGGAAATAATATACTGGCCAGGAAAGAAAGTAGCTCAGTGGTGCAGTGTCTGCCAAGTGTTAGTCCTTGAGTTCAATTCTCAGTACAAAAAATAAATAAATAAAGGAAATGTACACTAAAGTATTTTGGAGAAAAGGGCCATAATATATGTAAGTGGTCTAGAAAAAAATGTATATATTCGAAAAGGATAAGAACACAAATGAATAAAATGTTAACAGCAGGCACATCTGGGTAAAGTATACAGCATATTACTTTGCGTTCTATTGTTGTGACTCCCTGTAAACTTATGTCTAAACTTAAAAAAATTCTTTTTTTTTCTTTTTTTTTGAGACAGGGTCTCGCTTTGTGGTTCAGGCTGGCCCTGAGCTCAGCCTCCAACTCACATCACAGCAATCCTCCTGCCTCTTCCTCCCGAGTGCTGGGATTACAGGCATGAGCCACCATGCCCGGCACTGTGATATACAGTATTGATTGCTGCTGGGGTGAGTCTCCACGCCCAGTATTGTATGTGGTTAACCGGGGATCGAACCCAGGTCCTTGCGCTTGCAAGACAGGCGCCGGAACCACTGAGCTAAATCCCTGGCCCCCAAAATTGTTAAAATATAAATATGAGGTAGTTTCCCTGACAAGAATGTAAGCTCTTGAGGATAAAGCTATTGCTGTCAAGTTCAGTGAGCATCCTCCCTCTGAGGCACAGAGCTCACATAATTTTGAAAGAAATGAAGTTATGGAGTGACTATGAAGCATATGAAAGGGTCCCCAAATTCAGGCTTTAACACTGAAAAAAGCCCTTCTGGAGAAGTTCCACCTCAGGTGATACCTCCAAGTAGGCAGTGCATTTTAGACAGGGGGAGTGATATGTACAAAGGCCCTTCTCTCTCCAGGAAAACTCAGGATCAGTTAAGGGGAGCTAGGTAGAGTGAGAAGATAGTCTAGATGCATGGGCAGGTAACGGGAAGTAGAGTAAGCCATTTTAAAGTGAAGAACGTGGTACAAAAGTGACACTCTACAGGGCCTAGTTTTCTTCAGTAACAATATATTATTAGTGTTATATTTTCCAGGGTCTTCAACTTTCCAGCTGAAGTAAGTAACTAGCCTGGCTGCTTCAACATATATGGTTTTCCAGCAACTAGGTTTTTATATTGCACAGCTGTTTCTTACATACTCAAATGAACAGTCTCCTGAGAGAACTATGAAGAGGATAATACCAACAGCAATTTTCTTTTGACTCTCATTTCTATCTGGTAGGAGTCTACACTTCTACAGCCCTCATATGCTCACTCGTGCCCAACTCACAACAGTACCACCAGAAGTCAGACTACCACATGCTAATCTGGCTGACAGCTCCCAGTAGATGGGAAGGCACAGCTGTCCCTTGCAACGGTGACCTAAAATGGTCACACATCTGTTCTAAAGCCAGATCTATTGAAATGAAACGTGGTCTATAAAAATTGACTTTTTAAAAAAGAAATCCCAATGACTGGTCAATCGCCCCCAAATGATGATGTGCTCCTAAGGAAGCCACACTGCAAACTCTAGCAGGAAGAAGTGGGGCATCTATGGGTAAGAAAAACCAAACCTTCCCCCATTCTCCTTCCATGCCAACTACTTCTCCAGGTGGATTATTTACACAAATAAAATCGTAAGATACTTGTAAACATCCAAAGCATTTATTTATTTATTTATTTAATGTTGTGGTGCCAGGGATTAAACTCAGGACTTTGTGGTGCTAAAGCACATTTATGTACATCCTCATAAAGTGCCTTGGTATATTATCTGTAGTACACAGGTGTAATTTTGTTTTAATCCGTAAGGATACACAAGGTTAAGGAACTCAAGGGGGCTCCCTAAAAGCTCTCCCCAAACACTCCTCACCTCAGGAATGGGGAGATCTCAAGGTTATCCCTGAACCAATCTTATAATGCAACTTAGCAACATCAGGCCTATGTGGAAGGACTACTACCTGTAGCTGGCATATTATCCCTTGCTGATTAGGGAGTCAATTACTTTCTGCAAAGTGGATCTAACCATCCATCCCTTCTCAGAAACCCCAGACTAAAAAAAGGAAGCCAAAATATTGGTTCTATCTTGAAACAAACTAAAATGTATTAGTCATTCCTCATCTTGTTTAATTAACTTGCTTTTAACGGCATGATAATCTCAATTATCTGAAAGATGTTAAGAAAAGAAAGCAACAGTCACTCTGAAGAATATTCCAATGGTATTGTTAACCTACAATTACACTGACAACTAAAAAATCTACCATCTTCAAAAATGAGAATTAGCTGGCATGGAAGCAGTTAATTTTTAGACACCTGGTAACTTCCCACTTGCTAGAAATCTAATAAGTTCCTTGGTGTAAGCACCCTCTTCTAAGCTTTGATGTCTGGATAATGAATGCAGTTTTACTAGTTCCTCAATTGGACTGAATTACATGGTAAACAAAGACTGTTATAAATCTAAGAAGGTCTCAAACACTTGGTTTAAAGGAAGTAAGTTTAAGTGCCTAGTCACATACACGTTCAATTCTTCTAAGAGGCAGGAAAAAAAAGCTGAGTCACTAAATTTAATGATCTGAAGAGCACAAAGGAGCCTGGGCATGTCCAAGACTTTACAATGTCTTCAAAGTCTAAGTCTGGTGGGAACTGGCATTCTTAGTGTGCAACTAGGGTATTAGAAAAGTGAAATCTGAATATGCATTCTAATAATTTTCAAATAGGGACTCTTTTGTTTTAAGGTTTTTTTGAGACACGGTCTCGCTTTGTAGTTCAGGCTGGCCCTGAGCTCAGCCTCCAACTCACATTACAGCAATCCTCCTGCCTCTGCCTCCCGAGTGCTGGGATTACAGGTGTGAGTCATCACGCCCGGCACTGTGGTATGTGGTACTGGTTGCTGCTGGGTGTGAGTCTCCATGCCCAGTATTGTATGTGGTTACTGGGGATCAAACCTGGCCCCTTTCGCTTGCAAGCCAGGCGCCGGAACCACTGAGCTAAATCCCCGGTCCAAATACGAACTCTTTTAAAATCGAAGAGGTATAAAAGAGAAAAAGATTCTCTTAAAACAGTTAATTCCTGGGCTGAGGATTTTGCTCTGTGGTTCCAGTGTCTGCCTGGTAAGTGCTAGGTTGGGAGTTTGATTCCTGGTACCACATACCACAGTGCTGGGCATGGTGGCTCATGCCTGTAATCTCAGCACTTGGGAGGCACAGGCACAAGGATTGCTATGATTTGAGGCTGGCATGGGCTACATAGTAAGTTCAAGACCCGCCTGAACTACCAAGCGAGATCCTGTCTCATAAAATAAAACAGTTCATTCCTTGGACGTGGTAGTGTGCACCTATAATCCCAGAATTCAAGAGGCTGATCCAGAAGGATCACCTTGAGTTCAAGGCCAGTCTAAACTACATAGTGAGTTCAAGGCTAGTTTGGACTACATGAGATCCTAACTCGAAGCAAAATAAATAAGTGTTAACTTAGCACTTCTATGCTTTTAAGTTGTAGACAAAGACTTACAGACAACTGCAAAACATAAATTCTCTTTGCAACCCAGAACTCAGTATGAGTTTGGATACACACACACACACACACACACACACACACACACATATATATATATATATATATATATATATATATATATGAAGGCATGTGATACCTAAGATAGTTTAAAGTGATAAGGGTACTGACAACCACTAAAGTTGGTTCCAATTTCCAAAGTTGATAGTTAGAAAGCATAGGTCATGTGAGAAATCTGCTACACTGAACTGATTCAGTATTCCGATTTTCTTTCTCTTTTTTTTTTCAGTTTTTTGAGATAGGGTCTCACTTTTGTAGTTGAGGCTGATCCTGAACTCAGCCTCAAACTCAGCAATCTTTCTGCCTCTCCCTCCTGAGTGCTGGGATTACAGGTGTGAGCCACCACGCCTGGCACTGTGGTATGTGGTTCTGATTGCTGGTGGGCATGAGTCAGCATGTTCTGCATTGCTGTACGTGGTTACTGGGGATTGAACCTGGGACCTTGTGCTTGTGAGGCAGGCACCAGAATGACTGAGCTAAATCTTTGGCCCCAGTATTCCAATTTGCATGTGACACATAAAGATAGGTCTCACTTTGTGCACTGGTGTGGCTGGGTTTGGCCCCAGGAGTAGCTATGTGCATCTGCGGGAGTTGACACTGTCCTGTGTGATCCCAGCCACTTGGGGGACCAAAGGCTGGGCACAGTGTAGCTGTGGGTGACAGGTGGATGGGGAGTCATGGCCAAAGTGGCGATGTGGCAGGCACAGTGAGCATCAAGCTGTGGTGTAGACTGCACAGCATGCATGCCTTGGCTTCCACATGTATCCTAGTCACACAGTTACAGTATAGCCATCAATACACAACACTGTGCATGATTCAATTTTTACCCTTTGCTTTTTCAGTACAGCACATCAAACCTCCAGGGCCTTCACACTGAGCTGCATCCCCAGGCTTGTTATTTTTTTTTTTTAGATAGAGTGTCACTAAGTGACTAAAATGCCATGCTGGTATCAAACTTGCAATCTTTCTGCCTCAGCCTCCCAGAGTGCTGGAATTATAGGCAGGCATCATCTGTCCAGCCTAGTAAAGCAAATTTTTAAATATAAAATCAGTTTGGGAAATATGATGTACACATGAATACTATATAGAAACACAAGCTGGGGGCCATTTGGTTTTCAACCCAATGTCACCTCTTCCACGCTGAACAATACCCTGCGGGGTCTTTCCCACTCGTGTATCTTTCCTCCTCTCTCTGCTTCCTCCCTCCTCCCCCTGCTCCATGGCTTCCTTCAGTCCAGGCATCTTCCCTTTTGTATTCTGTCCACCTGGTTTATACCCTGACCCCTGAGGGTTATTAAAAAAAAAACAAAAACAAAAACAGGGGGCCAGGGAGTTAGCTCAGTGGTTCCGGCGCCTGTCTTGCAAGCGCAAGGGCCGGGGTTCGATTCCCCGGTAACCACATAACAATACTGGGTGTGGAGACCCACACCCAGCAGCAACCAGTACCACATACCACAGTGCCAGGCGTGGTGGCTCACGCCTGTAGTCCCAGTACTCGGGAGGCAGAGGCAGGAGGATTGTGATGTGAGTTTGAGGCTGAGCTCAGGGCCAGCCTGAACCACAAAGCGAGACCCTGTCTCAAAAAACCTAAAAAAAAAAAAAAAACAGCTTCTATTTTGAGAACATAAGGTACAGAGTTAAAGGTATACCTTAATATAAGTGTTCGGATCATATTTGTTTAAACGTAGTAAGTACAGTATTATCAGATTAAATCTCCACAGGTTTCGTTTAAAAACTAAACAAATGTAGGGAGCAGTGGTGTGCCTGCAATCCCAGACTTGGGAGGCTGAGGCTGGGGGATGGTAAATTCAAACCCAGCTCTGGCAACTTAGCAAAACTTTGTCTCAAAGAATGAGAGAGAAAGAAAAGAGCTGAGTATGTAATTCAGTACTCTCCCTGGGTTCAATCCCCAGCACAAAACCGTAAGAACTCCCTATATCTTTCAGTGTCACAGAGATAGTCATATTAGAAAAATAAAAACACAGAATATAACAGTTTCACATCTGTAGTCATGAGTCAGCTACCTGAGCGGCAGATACTTCGGGATACAGTGATACCTCAGCTGTTCAATGGCTCTAAACCTGAACTTTCCACTACCCCAAATTAAGAAAACAATGTGCTCGTGTTTGTAATCTTGCTTGACAGTCAAAACAAAAATCTGACTTGAAAATTCCTGTATGGGCTGAGAGTCATGCTGCAGACACAAAGGAGTGACGCTTCAGTTTGAATGTCCCTCTTGCCCAGACACAGATGCATGTAGTACTCCTGTTCGTGCATCAACACATTTGTCACTGTGCTTTTTGTTGTGTGTGTGTGCTCTGAGTAAAATATCATAACCATGGCTCCAAAGTTAGTGGTATCAGCAATAAAGCTAAGAGGAAAACTGTGAGAACCACAATAGAGTTAAAGAAATTATTGCAAAATTTGTTAAAGTTCTGGGAAAATAAATTTATCAGTATAATTTTTGGGCCTCAGAACCAATTATTTGGTCTTCTATTATTTCTTATGGGAAAAACATGTTCAGTTCTTAAACTTTTTGGTGCTTTAACATGAACCTGTTTTTTTTGGTTTGGTTTGGGGTTTTTTGGTACTAGGGATTAAACTCAGGACCTTGTGCTTGCGAGGTATGTGATGGAACCACTGAGCTGAATCCCCAGCCTTCAACATGAATTTGCAATGAATTGAGTTCCACAACATAGGTATTACTGTATTTTCAATTCTTTATCACAAATATATGCTATAATAAAACAGTGCAAATAAATATCTGCTTTTCTAGAACTTGTCACCCACAACTGCCTGTGGTTTGTTTCACTGTGAGTTGGGCTCCTCACTGAAGTACCTCTGCTGAAACACAGAGGGGGTTCTGTTGTCTTTTTTAACACCTTCACAAAACACCCCAAGTAAGAAGATAGCCCACATTTCCCAGAAGTGCCACTATAACGTCAGGACTACTAACAAGCTCATTCTGTCATAGCTGTCTTAGGTACACCTGGGGGTGTGCACCCCCCTTCCATCCCAAGAAGGAAATGTTCCCGGGCTCTGTAGTCTAGGATGCTTCTTTTTTTTTGAGACAGGGTCTCACTTTGTGGTTCAGGCTGGCCCTGAGCTCAGCCTCCAACTCACATCAATCCTCCTGCCTCTGCCTCCCGAGTGCTGGGATTACAGGCTAGGATGCTTCTTTAAGACACAAGTCTCCCACCATTATCCATAAATAAATGCCTCCAAATATAAGAACAGTCAACAGCTTCTAAAATCATAATCACATATGGAATGCCCTCAAGTAATACTATAAAGGAATCAATTCATAGGGACCTACTAACAGAAGAAATAAAATACTTATTACCATAACTTTCCTTAATTCCAAAAAGGAAAAGGAATGGAAATACATAACTATCAAAATGAAGAAAGTATTTCCTAAACTCCCTTTTTGTGCAACACCTTACAAGCTATGAATTATCATGAACAGCTGGTAAAATGCTTGTGTTAAACAGTATGTCATAAGGCTCATGGAGGGGAGAGAGAGACCTAGGGAACAAATGTAGGCAGAAAACTTTCCCTGCAAGACAGAGTCCTTGACGTTTTCCACACTGTACTATCCAAATGGGCCACCCAGTTGGAACATGCCTGTTCTGGCAGCACTTGGAAGCTGAAGCAGAAGGGTATGAGTTCATGCCCTGTGAGGGGCAGGACCCTGTCTCAATCCCCTTCCGAACTAACAGAAGACAACATTCTGCTCTAATCTATGAATTCAAACATTTTTAAAACTCCAATTTCTTTTGTTTCCATATTGACAAACACTAAATTTTCTGGCTTTTTGTCTTTTTTCTGAGGTACTGATGAATTAGAGAAGAAAAGACAAATAATCTAAGGTTTCATTCAATTTGTTAATCATGAAATCTAGATTAATTGAAAGAGGCTTTAAATTAATGATAATGCAAAAATGATATGCCACAGCATTATCTTTTACAGGATTACAATCCTTTTTAATCTAAGATATAACAGGGTCTCATGTGATAGCTCCATCACACAGCAGGTAGCTCCTCTTTCCTGTAGGTTCAGATACATAATCATTTTTGTACTGCTTAAATACCCAACTGTCTATCAGCTAACCAAATACATATTTATAGAGCAAAGATAAAGTGATGAAACAGAAGGGCACTGTCCTTGCTGATAAAGATCTTAGAGCTTATCCGAGAAAATTATACTCGAAAAATAATGAAACCCTGCTAGCCCAGTGTTCAGGAGGCTGAGGCAGGAGGACTAAACTATTCAGCAACACTGTTTCCAAAGGGGGGGTGGGATTTAGCTCAGTGGTTCCCGCAGCTGTCTTGCAAGCACAAGGGTCCAGGTTCAATCCCCAGTAACCACATACAACAGTGCCGGGCATGGTGACTCACACCTACCAGCAATCAGTACTACATACCACAGTGCTGGGCGTGGTGGCTCACACCTGTAATCCCAGCACTTGGGAGGGAGGCAGAGGCAGGAAGATTGCTGTAAATTCAAGGTTCACCTAGGCTACATACTGAGCTTAGAGCCAGCCTGAACTACATAGTGAGATCCTGTCTCAAAAAATAAATAAATAAATAAAATAAATAAAAACAAAAACGAAAAAACTAAACCATTATGTATTCCAAATATGTATTAATAACAATTTAAAAGTAAATAACAAAATCACATGACATGACACAGACCATTTCCTGGGACCCAGAGATAGAAAGAGGAGAACACTCAGAACGGGGGTTGGGGGGTTGGGGAAGATGCAAGAGCAGAAGTAAAATCTGAATTAGTATTAAAGATGGGCCAAGTTTAGGGAAGTGGAACAGTTTCTAATGATAGAAAGGGGGCCAAGTGTGGTGGCACACATTTATAATTCCAGCACTGAGGAGGCTGAGGCAGGAGTGCCTCAAATTCAAAGCTGTAGTCTGACCTACACAGCAAGTTCAAGGCCAGCCTATACTACAAAGGGAAATCTTGCTCAAAAAATGAAAAACAAAGCAAGATAAAAATAAACTCTAGCTGGGCATGGTAGCACTTGGGAGGCTGAGTGAGGAGGACTGTAAAACTTTCAAGGCCAGCCTGGGCTACATAGTGAATTCAAGGCCAGCTGTCTAAACAAATAAACAAAACTCAATCTGAATTTCTTGGAAGTTATATTTCTACCGTGTGTGTGTGTGTGTGTGTGTGTGTGTGTGTGTGTGTGTGTGTGTACATTATCAAACTCGTAACCTTGTGCTTGTGAGGCAAGCAGCTGAACCACTGGGCTAAATACCAGCCTTTCAATCGCACACTAATTAAAATAACATTGGCGATGTGTTTAAGTGTGGAAAACGATAGATTTACAAAAAAGAAAAAAGCAAATGACATTTTACCCAGAAGTACTGTTCGTCGCTCCCTCTAGCACAGATTACACACACCTTAATCCCATCCATGGGGAGTGGGTGAATTTCCTGGTTACCACAGAATCTAACCATATTCTATGGGCTTGAGGCACAGAGGATCTCTACAGTGGTCATCACATGGCCTTCAGAACAAAACATGCCATCTGATACAGCAGACGGGCTGTCCTTGGACCCTGGCTGGGTGTGAGAATCACCTCACACTATGTCTTCTACAAACTCAATGCAAGGTTTACTTCAGACAGCACAAGGAAAATACAAGGAATCCAAAACTTTTCAAGGATTGATAACTCAGATTCCAACTTTAACAATCTGACCTAGAGTTTCTTTCTGCTTGTTTTGCAGTATGGGGGATAGAATTCAGGGGTTCACACACATTACGCAAGTACTGTAGTGCTAGGCTCCATGTCCAGCTTTTATTTTTTTTTAATTTTTTTTTTTTTTTTTTAGGTTTTTTGAGACAGGGTCTCGCTTTTGTGGTTCGGGCTGGCCCTGAGCTCAGCCTCAAACTCATATCACAGCAATCCTCCTGCCTCTGCCTCCCGAGTGCTGGGATTACAGGCGTGAGTCATCAAGCCCGGCACTGTGGTATGTGGTACTGGTGTCTGCTGGGCATGAGTCTCCATGCCCAGTATGGTATGTGGTTACCGGGGATCGAACCCGGGTCCTTGCGCTTGCAAGACAGGCGCCGGAACCACTGAGCTAACTCCCCGGCCCCCAGTCCAGCTTTTATGTTGAGACAGGGTCTGAGTAAGTTGGTTAGGGTGGCTTTGAACTTGTGGTTCTCCTGTCCCAGTCTCCTGAGTTGCTATGATAACAGGCACAACCCACCATGCCCAAGCTAAAACTAATTCTTTAAAGAGCAACTACAAAAATTGTCTTAACACAGTTCCATTCATAAATGTCGCAAATGTCCTCCTCTGGTCCTCTTGATTCATTTTCCCCCAAACCCAGCTAAAGGGACCTCTACCAGGAAGAGAATCCTGCTGCTATTGGATCATCGTAACTGGCCCTCATGAAACACAGCAAGCCCGTTTCTACACAATTCTCATGCTTTGAGGCATGCAGAACTCTTCAAACTGGTCCTAAAGAATAAAAAATTCCATGCCAAATTGTTCACAGCATACAATGAGATTCCTGAATAAAGGGACCACTTTTAACAAAAGCACTTCCTTAAATTTTATCCTCAGTGGCTATCAAATTCTAATCAAGCTATCTGACCAAAGCATAGGGCAACTACAAAGAAAATTAAAGGCGAGAAATTGTGCTCACCCAAGCAGTGTGATTTCTTCAGGTTACCTATTATAATATTGGTCTATGCCCGTTTCCTGGCATTCAGTCCCTAAAATCTTTGAAATCTCCCAAGTACTGTGTCTAGCTGGGGCTGGGGCTCAGCGCTAGCTAGCATCAGCCCAGCATCCTTGAGGCACAGCGCTGATGTGGGGTAAGAAGAGATTTGTGCACTAAGGAACTGACTGGGACCAGAAGATCCTGTCAGCTTCAGGCTAAGGTTTACTCAACTAAAACCACTGAAGGATTAGAAGGCTGGGATTTTTCAGTTCCACCCTCCAACCTCCACAGAGGGGAGACCAGCTATAAGTTAAAGTCATCACTAATGGACAGTTTTTTAATCCATCATGCCTATGTCAAGAAAACCAATTAAATCCCAAAAGGACAAGGTTCAGCAAGCTTCTGGAAAGCTGAATATGTGGCCATTCCTGGAGGATGATACTTCTGTGCCCTTCCCCACAACTCTTGCCTTATACGTCCCTTCATTTCTTCCTTCCTTTCCTTTTCTTTTTACACCCAGCAATGGAGGTTTAACTCAAGGCCTTTGCACAAGCTGCAGTTCTAACCCTTTTTTTGTTTTTTTTTTTTGAGAGAGGGTCTCGCTTTGTAGTTCAGGCTGGTCCTGAACTCAACCTCAAACTCCACAATCCTCTTGCCTCAGCTCCTGAGTGCTGGGATTACAGGCATGAGCCACCATACCCAGCACTGTGGAATATGGTATTGATTGCTGGTAGGCATGAGTCATCACACCTGCATTGTTGTATGTAGTTATGGGGATCAAATCCAGGACCTTGTGTTTGCAAGGCAGGCATCAGAACCACTGAGCTAAATCCCCAGCCCTTCAGCCTTATTTTTATTCTAGGTTCTAACCTAGATCCTCTGATCGGCCTCCTAATGTGCTAGAACTACAAGCTGTGTCACTACACCCAGCTGTATCTCTTGTAACTTTCTTTAGAATAAACCGATATACAATTCCCTGGTCCTGTGATCCACTCTAGCAAATTAATTAAACTCATCGAGGGATCATGAGAATCCTGATTTACAACCAATCTGCCAGAAACAGCCAAAACAACTTGGCGCAGGGCTGAGACTTCAACTTGTGAGATTGATATTATCTCCACGTTTACACTGCCAGGTCTGAACTGAACCTGGGAGGACACCAGTTGGTGTCCACTGCAAAGCTGCCTCCACGATGTGACTGGGAATCCTGCAATGTGCTGTGAATATAATGCAGGAAATAGCTTGTTTATCCCTACATCCTCAGAACTGGCACTGGAGCTAGAATAGGAAGACAGGATGGCCCAGGCTCAGGGAAATGTGGTTTGTGAAAGAAAAAAACCCAAAGGAGTGGAAGATGGCAAACTCTGACTGCTGGGTAGCCACGTGGTCACCTATAGCACAGAGCAGCTGTACTGCACTCATTTATTTATTTATTTATTTATTTTAGGTTTTTTGAGACAGGGTCTCGCTTTGTGGTTCAGGCTGGCCCTGAGCTCAGCCTCCAAATCACATCACAGCAATCCTCCTGCCTCTGCCTCCCGAGTGCTGGGATGACAGGCGTGAGCCACCACGCCCGGCACTGTGGTATGTGGTACTGGTTGCTGCTGGGTGTGGGTCTCCACACCCAGTATTGTTATGTGGTTACCAGGGATAGAACCCGGGTCCTTCCACTTGCAAGACAGGCGCCAGAACCACTGAGCTAACTCCCCGGCCCCGTGCACTCATTTATTAAAGGTAAAAATGGCTGGACATAGTGGCACATGCCAGTAATCCTAGCACTAAGGGTGCAGATAGCTGGACATAAATGGAAACAAAAACTAGTAAGAAAAAAATGAAATACTTCCTTGGTTATTGGTAATGGTTTAAATAAGAATAGGAGAGAGCACTGGGTCAGATCACTGCTAGACTAACTCACACTCCAACCTGGCTGAGCTGTGGCTGCCAGCTTCAAGCTACTTCCCAAGGGAAAGATTATTCAAGGACACAGGAACACCTCCAAGAACGCTGGTCAGCCAAAGTGTCAGGAGGGAAAAACCAAAAAAGGAATGGGACCAGAGGACAGTGTTGGCATCACAGCTTCCTGAGGCACTTCTCAAGTGGGAATGATGAATCGAGGTGCTCCTGTCTCATACACAAATGCTGCAGAGCAGTGGAGAGCACATCTGGATGGGCGCAGGACTCAGCACTCACCCTCTGTGGACAGATGCCAGGTGGTTGCACATGACTGAGACACACTGGAGGTCATTCCCAAGGGCAGAGCCACCCAGTGCACTGGACAGAAGCCACTGTCAGGTCTGTTCACCCTGAGAAGAGGGCCAACAGCCTCCCCCCATGCCAAGAGGAAGGAATGTCCCAGATAAAGCAGCTGGTATGTTCTGTGGAGGTCGTGTGGCTGGCTTCTATCATAAGAAGGACATGCACTTGCTATTACTTCTGGTACCAATTTATAGTAAATGCTATGACAGAAGGGGTAGCCCCTTTAACATGGGACTCCAGTGTGCCCAGTAACCTTACTGGGGCAAAACCAAAAACCAGTTCAGAAAGCTTTAAAAGAGTTTCTGGCTGACTGTCCCCTCAAAGGCCTTACAGAGGCTAATAAAAACTATATGAATTAATAAGAGAAAGGTGAAAGGCAGAGGTAGAGGGAAGAACCAGCAAATTCATCTAAGAAGGCAGAAAATTTTAAGTTTTAAGAAAATTAAATGAATAAAGAAAATTTTGATGGAGCCAAGTATTTAGTTCAGTGGTTCTGGCACCTGCCTTATAAGCACAAAGTTGTGAGTTCAATCCCCAGTACAAAACAAACAAACAAACAAACAATAACTTTGATGGGGTAAAAATAAAAAACAAAAGTGGAGAATCAGGAGACCAATAGTCTAAATATAATGCTCTCAAACTGGGGATGGTGGAGCATAACTGTAATCTCAGCACTTGGGAGGCTGAGGCAGGAAGATCATTCCAAATTCAAGGCCAACCTGGGGTACATAGTGATTTCAAGGCCATTCCAGACTACCTTATGAGACCTTATGTCAAAAAGAAAACAATACAATACTATGGAAAGTAGAGTTGAGCCAAGGGAATCCCCACTGGTTCCCTAACATTAAAGAGTTCCAAGCAAGTTTGTTCTATTTGCCTTAGTTAGAAGCTTTAAAATTCAGAAGGCAGAGATTATAAAGAGAAATCTGGCCTGAAACTGTCAGGAGCAACAGGGAAATTAAGATAAAGATGAACAGAAATCAAGATAAGGATTAAACTCTCCATCTCCACTCTTAGAATCCAAAGCCTCCGGTGCACAGATGTGTGAAATAGTCAGAGTGCTAAGGAGAAGTTCCTGAGCCTCCTCCACATGGGAGACCTGCCGAACACCGTGGTACAAAGTCCACTGGGAAAGCCGGATGTGGGCTACAGTTAGACTGAAAGAACAGAAGCGTGCGCAGGCAGGCAGGACTGTGAAAACCTGGAAGCCGTGGCCAGCTTCCGGTAAAGAACCTGCATCTCCTGCACAAGCCCATTTTATGGGACTGGTTGAGATTACTGACGAAGACACTGCCTGTTCCATAAAACCTATCCATGAGGTCATAATGGATATTACCATTAGGAAAGTAAGGATGGATGGAAGTAGCATTTATAGGGAAGTTGGTATTTATATGTATGTGTACATATAAACTGTTGTTTTCCAAAGCTCAGTATTAAACCCAGGATCTTGTGCACACCAGGGAAGTGCTCTACCGCTGAGTTACAGCCCAGCCCCACAAGTCAGTGTATCTGGAGATGCTTCAGGTGAAATGACTGTGCCTCTTCCACCTGACATCACCTGGACGGACATCGTGTCTCACTGGGAAAGGTCTCTCCATCTACCACACAAGCAGAAGGCGTGGACATCCACCCTTCCTGCAGTACTAACTGGAGCCCACAGTGTGGAGGGGAGTGGATGCCATTGGGGGCACATTTCTGACAAACAGCCTTAGCTGGCGCTTGAGGGGCTGCCGCTGGCCAGAGAATTTCCACTCGGGACGCTTGCCATTTGCTACAGGCTGCCAGCTGAATCTGCCCCTTCGAATAAGGGCACAAAATGATCCTGAAACCCAAGAAAACCATGATGTCTTGGGTGAGCCTCTCATGGGGATGCAAAGCCCAGCAGTTCCACAGGGGAAGGGCACTGCTCCACACGGGCCTGTGGGGTTCTGGTGACACGGGGACGGTGCCTTTTAAGAGCTCCCAGCAGACCTAAGGGCCACCTGCTGTGTTGATGGTATTTCCATAGGGAACAGACCCTGGCTTAGAAGGACGCTGTTCTGATTCAAAGACATAGGATGAACCACACCGTGGGGAGCTCAACAGAGGGGTGTTTGGGTTTTTACAGTTCATGGGTGGTGGCCAACTGAGTGTTTATTCCTGTATTCTCAGATCTTGTTAAGGAAAATAACAACAAACGCCAGGATTTATGGCAAGCTATAAAAGTGTCCCACATAAAAGGTAATACAAAACCAGGGCAAATTCAAACTGGGCAGCATTTCAGTAAGTGCAGGTGTTATAGTGTGCATAGCCACCAACCAGGTGAGCCCAGGTCCCTACCAGCCAACACACGGAAACAGCCAGCCAGGTCTTATCTTCAAATTTCCTGATACAGAGGTGAATTTTACCATTTTTTGAAATGGCAAATAAAACCTGTAAAATTATTTCAGAATTTCTTTCTGATCACTTATAATCTATTCATGTTTTTTTTAAATCTCAGTAGGAAAAAGTTCTTTTTGAAAACATTTTCCATAATAATGTTTCTGATTATGCAAGAATGGAAGCTTCAGGACAAGGGAGAAGGGTGATGGTAGAGGTATCTTCAGCCCACAGGACATTGACAAAGAAACCAGCTTTTCTGTCAGTTAGGAAAATGGGTCAGCCTAGTTTCAAGTCAAAGCCTAACTATTACCCTGGTGGCATTTTAAGATGATATGAGCATGTCAGCTCATTATTTCAAATTATTCCTCACCACTCATTTGCATTATTTTATAAATTCCCAGCTCTAAAACAGGCTACTGTAAGTAATGGTTATACCACATATACAGCTCCTCCCCACCCCCCAAAATGGCTGGCTTCTATTTTAACTAATTATACCTAAAGTGATGATAAGGACAATATCAGAAAGAAATAAAACAGACACAACTAACTTTTAAACCCAGTAACTTTCAAGAGGGACTAATTTGGATCTTAAAGACCTAACTTGTTTGCACTAGTAAAGTCAATAGCTATATTCATCTTTTCCATTTTCTGGTCTTCAAATTTTCTTTACATACTTACTTTATTTCAAATGAAGGCAAAATCAGAGATATAGGAAAGGTGAGTAAATGATTAGTTACAAAAGAAGGATGTAAAGGTGCAAAATCAGCACAAAAATTGTGCTGGGGTCACATTTTGGGGTCACAAAATGCCGTGAGTCGTCCACTCATATCTAAAGATTTGTTAAATTAAGATTGTTCTCCTGTTGATTTTTTTTTTTTTTTTTTAGGAAATGGATATATGTGCTAGTATACTTAAAATAAAGTAGATTTTCCAAATGGAAAGATATTTTAGTTGGCACTACTAACAAAACTTACTCTTTATTTCTTATTCAAAGAGTTGTCACCAGAGTTGTGCCAGATAAGGTGGGGCACACTTGTAATCCTAGCACTTGGGTGGTTGAGGCTGAAGGATTACACAGTGAGTTCAAGACCAGCTTGGACTACACAGGAAGGCCCTGTCTCACAAAATAAAATAAAGCAAGCAAACAAAAAAATCAGCTATCATCTCAATATTTGGAGTGCGCATGTGTGTGTGTGTGTGTGTGTGTTTGTGTGCGCGTGCGTGCGTGTGTGTGAAAGAGAGAGGATTTCGTTGTATAGAGCTGGCCTTGAACTCACTATGTAGCTCAGGCTGGCCTCAAACGCATGTCAATCCTCCTGTTTCAGCTTTCTAGGTGCTACGATTACAGACATGAACTGCCATGCCTGGCTTCACCTCAATATTTGAAAAGCAGATTTCAGGCTCTTGCTCCTAGGCCAGGAAAGGAGGGGATGCAGAAAGAACTCAGTCCTGTTTCTTCAGTGATGGGTACTCACTTCCTGACTGGTCATGCTGTACATGCATTTTACACTTTCCTATACAGCTGTCTAAATGGACAGCATTCAGAGAAATGGGAAGCTTTGCATTCACACAGCTACCAAGTAGAGCTGGGCTTTGAACTGACCACTCCAACATACTCCCCTTCTACACCAGGTCCCTGGCTGGGTCATGTCAAACAGGTGACTAATCCTGACTATAGTGAGTGAAAAGAATTGCTAAGAAGCAGCACCCAGTGAGCCCAGAATGTTACCGGCAGTTCTTCAGGCTACTAGGAAGGCTTAATGGTGGTACACCAGACCTTTCAGCCTCAAGAGAGCAAGTTTAATTTGATGTTTTATATACTGAGATCCCACATTTAAAAACTGAGTTCTATAGGTTTTTTTTTTTAATGATAATAACCACTTAATACTCAAAGATTTGGTGGTGTAATTCCCAAGCTTTTGCTAGAAGACAAGAATCAAAAAGCGACTTCAGTGGTCCTCCAAACCCTTTCTCTTTGTACTTAGGAAACCTATGCAGATCTGTGATACTGATACAGAGAAAGGAGACAGCTGGCTAACTAGATCCAGGCCTAGGACCAGCTGTAGCTGGGTCTGGGGGAGCAGGTCTGTTGAAGGCCCTACCACACTGGAGAGTCCACCTCAGCCTCTTAGGAAGCACAGGCTGTTGGGAAGAACACAGTCAAGTCTAGGGTGAAGGTTATTCCAAAAGCAATCTGCACAGATGTCATATCTCTGTCCTATTCTTCTACCTTCCCACATAAAGCTCAGTTTCAACCTGGACGTAATAAGCACCACAGGAAAAAAAAAAAAACACAAAAAAAACAACTGGCTGTGATGGAAACGCTGACACAGGGTGGTGAGACGCTCCTTTGAAAAGTCTCATCAGGCCTAGTGTTTGTAATGCAGTGGTGGCTCGCAGGAAGTGCCTGGGAGTCAGATTCTTTCTGTGTTCAAGGCTGTAATTTCCTTCCCTTACTTAAACTGATGACCTTGTGGCTCACTGTCAAGGAAATGGGCCAAGGAGTAAGAGCAGATAAATAAGAGGCAAAATCTGAAGAAAACTGGCTGATGTGAAAAATTCCTAAGATTCTTCTCAAGATTAACTAAGGGGACCTCTCGGTGAACATGGTCAGTTGTCTGCATGGAAGCCCCTGTAAGGCAGGCAGAGCTGGCCAAGGCAGGCAGGAAGCTCCCTCAGGAAGCTACGGAGGAGAGGGGAAGGTGTTCTTTCCACAAGTCCCTGCAGACCCGTGCTCCAGGCAGGCTCATTCTCTGTCCTATGCTGAGTGTAAGCGTAATTAACCAATGTCTTAAAATCAAAACAGCTGGGAAGGAGACAAGAAAAATGACATTCAGCCAGTACAATTTATTAGAGCAAAAATCATCTCTTGCCCTAGGTATCTTTTTATGACACTCTGTTTATTTGCTCTAAATATCACTTGTCCACCCCTTAATTCTTTAAGACCAGTTTCAAACTAGAATGCAAGCCCTGTTGGGGAGTTCAAAAGTAAGTAAGAAAACATCTGTGATCATGTGAGTTTAATAAAAGGTATTTAAAAAAAATAAAATGTTCACTCCACGATTTCTCTTCAGATAACACACCAGAATAGTAACTAGTTCCTCCCTATCAGCCATCGTTCCTTAGAAAGTGCTTGGCCAGTAATTTCTTGAAGATCAGTGAGTCACTTATCATTGCTTTAGCCTCAGACTTAGGGAGAAAAACAAGCCCAGCCTTCTCTTCCACAACAGCTGTCCTACCTGCTGGAGGAAATCACCTTGACCTCATGTATTTGGCTGCCATTCAGAACACCAACTCTCTGAGTCCAACACACGTGCCAAAGCATGTCCACTGCTCAGCTACTAGTGTACAGAACATCTGCACTGCTCCTTTGGAAAATAAACCCAGTTTCCCTCCCCAATGTATACATGGCCCTCTAACAGGTTTAAAACAAACGTACAGTAGCTACTGCTCTTTTCCAATTTACATCAAAAAGGAAAGAAATATATGTCACTGTCCTAAAAACCTCATCAACTGACTACAACAGCATCAACTATGTTAAAGTTGTTTTTGATGGAACCCAGGGCCTTGTGCATGCTAAGCAAGTACCTCTATCACCAACTCAGCTCACCCCACTATGTATGAGCTCCTTTCTCTACTAGCGTTATTAATTTTCAGAGAGGGGGTTGCTTTTTATTTTTGTTTTTTGAGGCAGGGTCTTACTAGATAGCCTAGGATGTCCTTGAATTCACAGAGATCCTCCTGCCTCAGCATCCCAAGTGCTCGGATTATAGGCATACACTACTAGACTTGGCTATGTTAAACTCTTACTGAAATTTGTAACATGACTAATGTGACTACTATCATATGCAGAATGAAATGGGATTTATAGAAAAGCAAGGGTCTCAACCAAGCTCTTTTATTCCTGCATGTACGTTCCCCGATCCACAGACCACTCCTCTACATCAGAATCCAAATGTAATTTCTATCTTCTGCTCTGAAATTCCAGAGTGCCTGTCCATGACTGAATTTGCTATCTATAATATGACAATTCTTTCCAATGACTAACTCCTCTCAAGAGCACAGGTGCAGACATGTAAAATTATATAACCTGTTTATGCTAAAATGCTTTATCATACACAAATTGCTTCATCTTCATCACAGATATCATGGGTCATACCCAAAAGACAACACACACTACTGAGCCATTTCCACCCAGGGTCAAATCACATACAATAGAATAAGGTGAGGTTTTCCTGACTTTGTGTGTATGTTCTGGGAGGGAAGAGAACTGTATATAATTTGTCTGTCCCTGAGCTTATATATTCCTACAATGTATTTAAAATGTTCAAGTGGGGTCCAGGAATGCAGCTCAGGGGCACTATGCCTGTCTGGCAAGCCAAAGGTTCTGAGTTTGATCCCTGGGACCAGGAAAATATATATATATATATATATATATATATATATATATATATATAAAATGTTAGAACGGGCCATTTCAAAAATGGCTTGTCAAGTCTCATTACATGAGTTCAGAAAACTTGGGTGACTCAACTCCATTTTACTTACATTTAGCAGAAAGCTAACCTCAACCAGTTGAATCATGACAGATTAAAGCCAAGTCAGGTGCACACAAAAGTCAACTGAGCTGGAAAGTTGCATATCCACATTCCATACTGCTAAGGCTACAGAGAGCAGATGGCAGGGTCTAGACTAGCCTGTGTTCAACCCAGCCTTCTCACTCTCCTCCTCCATTCCCTGCGGCCCAAACCCATATTCCTACAGAACACATCCCACTCTATCATTTACTACACTGAGGTCAGTATTGTCTGGAGCTACAAAGTTTTATATGTACTTGCTTGTAACTAAAGACTTTTAATTTTAAGAACTTAATAAAAGCACGATAATTGCTCCTGGGTCTTTTGACTAAGATCATGTGTAGTATCTGTTCTTATCAGTTTAATAAAAGCACCATAAACCTATATCATTCCATGAGTATGCCAGGAATGCTAAGTACCCAACTAATACTCTTCCAGAATGACCTTTATTAAGGGCTGCCTCTACTACTTTGCCAACTAACTTGTCAGGGGCAGATACATTCCTCTCTATCACAGGCTACCCAACTTTACAAAGCAAAGGCAAATAAAAAGGCCTCTAAGTGACCAAAGCAGCTCAAATTCTTCCAGCAAAAAGAACCAGTACAAAAAGACTCTAAAATGGAAAAAAAAATCAAAGTTGAAAAAGCCACTCACTGTACTAACAAATTAGAAGAATTATGAGAAAGGTATTATCATTTTGGTAGGAGACCATCTGGGTAGTAGTCAAAAGGCCTGGATGCCTTCCCTAGCTAGGCCATTAAATCTTGCAGAAGGAGGGAGGGACAGTACCCTCAGATAAAAACTTGTTAAATAGCATCTCACAGCCACGCTATCCTGATAGCTCTCATCCATCAGGAGGCTCACCCTGTTCTTTAAGGAAGTAGGTAGAGCTCTTGGGCCTAATGATAACCTAAGTATATAGAATTAAAATCCTAATGATAACAATCAGCCCCTACCTTGGAAGAGACACTTCAACGCAACATCTGAGACAGACATCACCTGCCGCCATGGAAGCTACATGGCCTGGGTCCCCATAGCCTTACACATTCCTTCCCAGGTCCATTCCCTCTGCTCTTCCTTTCTTTCTATAAGAGCTCCAAGGGCCAATGTGTTCTTTGGAAAGAAAAGATACAGATAACGATCTCATCAATTTCCTACAGATTCTTAAAGCTTCCTTCTACCCTTATACAATACAGTTTTGTTTGTTTGTTTTGTTTTCTGAGATAGGGTCTCACTTTTGTAGTTCAGGCTGGTCCTGAGCTCACTATGTAGCTCGGGCCAGCCTTGAAATCACAGCAATCCTCCAGCCTCTGCCTCCCGAATGCTGAGATCACAGGTGCGAACTACCATACCCGGCATTACAACAGTTTTTCTTTTTTGTACTGAGATCTGAATCCAGAACTTGTGCACTGAATTACATCCTCAACTCTTTCTAAATAACAACAAAAACTTTTTAAATTTTGAGACAGGGTCTTGCTACATCTCTTAAGTTGCCCAGGCTGGGCTCAGACTTGTAATCCTCCTGCCTCAGTCTCCCAGAAGTGCAGAGATTATAAGAATTTGCCACATGCCTGGCTATAAAATTCTTTTTCTTTTTTTTTTTGTTTTGAGACAGGGTCTCCCTTTGTAGTTTAGGCTGGCCCACTCAGCCTCAAACTCACATCACAGCAATCCTCCTGCCTCTATCTCCTGAGTGCTGGGATTACAGGCGTGAGCCACCACACCTGGCACTGTGGTATGTGGTACTGATTGCAGCTGGGTGTGAGTCTCCACACCCAGAATTTTATGTGGTTAACTGGGGAACTGAACCCTGGTCCTTGCACTTGCAAGACAGGCGCTGGAACCACTGAGCTAAATCCCCAGCCCTATAAAATTCTTAATATGCCTTTTAAGTCCCTATATGACTTCACCTCCTCTATTCTACCTTTTCTCACTAGACTTTGTCTCCATGGCCTTCTTTCAGTTCCCAGGATGCTCTCATTTATTTATTCCCACTTATCCATTCGGCCATCCAACAGGAAATGACTGACTAAGCACCACTACTGTGCCAGACCACAATCTGTCACTGATACCTGTACTAATAATGAGCAAAAAAGACTAGGACATTGCCTTCAGAGACCTCACACTCTAGCAGACAGAAACGGATAATTATAAAACAAACTTAGAGGATAAACAGCACAGGAATGAGGCGAAGCAGCAGAGCTTCAGCATGTGGGAGGGGTAGTACCAAGTTAGGAAGGATCATCAGAAAGGTCCACTGAAGAGGCTGAGCAGTCAAGGACAGGAGGAGCTATTAAGGTGGGATCAGAGGCAGTATTCAGAGTTAATATCAACTGCAAAGGCCTTAAGGGTCAGTACAGTTTTTGGCTTTAACATCTGTTTCTCAATAAATTGCCAATTCCAAGGCAAAGGGCCCTACTGTCTTACCTATTCCATTCCTCATGTGACCCCAGGTTACACACAGTGCCCACTAGGATAGCTTTCACTCTGCCTTGCCATTTAGTGCTGTTCAGGTCAAATCACTGTGCTTGGTATTTGTATTACAACATCCCACCCCGGCCTCCCAACTTTACTCCCAACTATCCTTCAACAAGAACATGCTCCAGCTAAGATTCCCCCGGCACTGCCTTGTCCATTCCTGCTTCCACCTGCGTTCTTTCTCTTATCTGGAATGTCACTGTATCCCTTCACCATCTATCCGAATGTGTCAGCATAAAGGAATGCCTTCGGAGGATTACAAATTCAAAACCACTTAGGGCTGGGGATTTAGCTCAGTGGTTTCGGCGCCTGTCTTGCAAGCGCAAGGGCCGGGGTTCGATCCCAGATCCCCGGTAACCATATATAATACTGGGTATGGAGACACGCAGCAGCAATCAGTACCCCATACCACAGTGCCAGGCATAGTGGCTCACGCTTGTAATCCCAGTACTTGAGAGATAGAGGCAGGAGGATTGCTGTGAGTTTGAGGCTGAGCTTTAGAGCCAGCCTAAACTACAAAGCAAGACCCTGTCTCAAATAAAAAAAAAATAAAGACCAATTGGACAGTGTGGCAATACCTTGTCTTAAAACCTTTTTAAAAGGAGTTGGGGATGTAGCTCAATGGTTCCGTGCCTACCTGGAAAGCACAAGGTCCTAGCACCGCAAAAACAAACAAAACATTTTTCAAAGGGTGGGAGATAAAGCTCAACAGCACAGCATCTGCCTGGCAAGGTCCTGAGTTTAATTCCTGGCACCAAAAAAATCCTTTTTTTTTAAGGCAGAGGGTATGGTTAAATGGTAGAGCAATTGTCTAGCATGATCAAGGCCCTGGGTTAAATCCCTAGCATCATAGAAATAAACAGACCAACAATCAGAGAGGAGTCCCGTGCTCCTATGAAGTCTTTACTACACAGTAATAAACCAAAGGAGGGATCAGGAGACATCCCCCAGAACTGGCTCGGAACATAATCAGCCAGTCTACCTCTTTCTCCTTCTCTCTCTAGTTACTTTCTCACATAGTCACTTTTCTTTTATACAGTGAAAGCAAATGCGATTTTGTGAGCCAGGTGTAGCACCAACTAAACAACACATATATGAGATGTCTGTGTTATTCCTCACAATAACCCGAGAAGGCAGGTGCCATTGCAATGCCATTTTATAGAGAACAGGCTCAGAGAGGGAAAGTGGCTGCTGAAGATCACAGGTGCAGCCCCACCTGCAGATCCCTGAATCCACGCACATGGCACATGGCACATGGACACTGCACAGCTGCAAAGACAATAGACAGCAGAGGCCATGAGCCTGGCAGCGCTACTGCTGAAGTCCACTTGCTCTTCCAGCCGAATTTTACTGTCTCTTACCCAGCCAGATGCAAAATTCTGTAATATACTCCTCAGGTTTTTTTTTTTCTTTTTGAGACAGGGTCTCTCTTTGTAGTTCAGGTTGGCCCTAAGCTCATTATGTAGCCCAGGCAAGCCTCGAACTCACAGTGATCCTCCTGCCTCTGCCTCCTGAGGGCTGGGATCACAGATGTGAACTACCATGTCTGGCACTGTCAGATATGGTACTAATTGCTGGTGGGCTTGAGTCACCACTCCAGGCACTGTTATATATGGTTATTGGAGATCGAACCCTGGCCCTTGCACTTGCAAGGCAGGTGCCAGAACCGCTAAATCCCCAGCCCTCCTCAGTATTTTTTTTTTTTTAATGTAACTTATCTTGTCCAGAATCCATCCAGCAAGGACCCATATATTCTCTTCATTCCATAGAGGAGAAGAATACAGGGACCTGGAGATTAATGAGCCACCTGAGATTCAAAGGATTCAATATGTTCTCCTCAATGAGAATATCAATATGCCTACATCTCACTGAAAAAACAGAATTTTTGCCACAGTTAACTGCAAAGATCATTTTTCCAAAATGAGGACAGGCAGAGCCTGGCATGGTGACATATAATCAATCCTAGCATTTGGGAGGCTGATGCAGGAGGATTGCTGCAAGCTAGATGCCAGCCTGAAACTGAATTATATGAGATCCTGTCTCAAAAAAACAAATAAAAACCCCCCAAAACAAAGTAAGGATGGACGGGAAATGGCTGTCTTTAAATGTCAGTGATAAAAATATCATTTCAATGTTTCAACATTATAAAACACTTTCTGGACCTGAGATTTAGCCCCGTGGTTCTGGCGCCTGCCTTGCAAACACAAGGTTCTGAATTCAGTCCCTAGTAACTACATACAACAACGCCTGGCGTGGTGACTCATGCCCACCAGTAATCAGTACCACAAACCACACTGCCGGATGTGGTGGTTCATGCTTGTAATCCCAGCACTCAGGAGGCAGCAGCAAGAGGATTGCTGTGAGTTCAAGACTATTCTGGGGGTGCCGGGGATTTAGCTCAGTGGTTCTGGTGCCTGTCTTGCAAGCACAAGGGCCCGGGTTCAATCCCGGTAACCACATAACAATACTGGGTGTGGAGATTTGCAATCAGTGCCACATACCACAGTGCTGGGCATGGTGGCTCACGCTTATAATCCTAGCACTCGGGAGGCAGAGGCAGGAGGATTGCTGTGATGTGAATTGGAGGCTGAGCTCAGGGCCAGCCTGAACTACAAAGCGAGACCCTGTCTCAAAAAAAAAAAAAAAAAAAGAAAAAGACTGGCCTGGGCTGCATAGTGAGCTCAAGATCAGCCTAAACTACAAAAAACACTTTTCTGAGAGACTTTTAATAAGCTGCTAAATCACCTAGGCTAGGCTCAAACTTGTGATCTTCCTGCCTCAGCTTCCTGGTATTATAGGCATATAACACACCTGGCTTGAGCATTAAATTCTGAGAAAGCCATAATTTGTAGGTTTTTTTATTTCCCAAACCATAGAAAGGGTAAAATACTGTTAATTTTTGCCGTCTACCCCTTTTTATGAGACAGGGTCTCACTTTGTAGCCTAGCCTGGCCTTACATTCATTTGCCTCTTAAATTTAAAATTGTTTTTTTATCCCATTGCAAAAATTCATTTTATTTATACTCAGAAAAAAATATGTACACACACACAAACACACACACACACACACACACACACACACACACAATTATGTAACCTCATTATTCTAAAAATTCTCTTTTGATGCTCCAGAAAAATGCCCCTCTCATACCAATTAAGACAAACAGTGTTCACATGAATCCTCAGTTTGGCCCCCATGAGGACAACGATACAATTAACTGCTATGAGTAGAAAGACAGTCTCAAATTTAGAGCATTAAAAATATAATAAAAATTAATGGGAATGTGAAAATCTATTCTCTATTCTCTCAAACTCAAGAATAGTTAGAAAACAGCAGGGTAAAACATGACATAGGGGACAGAAAAAAAGGATTCATGTGTCTCAATAAAAGTAAAAATAATGGCAGGCCAGAGTATAAACAAAGTTGATTTCATTTACTGTTTCAAGGAAAAAGTAAAAATGCTAAATTTCATTCATAAGTCAAAGCTTCCTTATAAATTTTAAATCATCTCTCCATACTCAAGAATGCTGGCTAGGTGTGGCTGTGCACACCTGCAATCCCAACACTCGAGACTGAAGTAGGAGGGTCATTATGAGGTCACATTCCCTAAACTATACAGTGAGTTCCAGATCAGCCTGAACTACACAGAGACCCTGCCTCAAAGGAACAACAACAACAAAAAACAAAACACCAAACTTGGCCAGGTGTGCTGCACAGGCCTGACTTCTCAGCATTCTGGAGTCTGAGGCAGGAGGATCAATCACAAATTCAAGCCCAGTGGAGGCAACTTTGCACCTCAGTGAAACCTTGTCTCCAAAACAAAATAGTATCATCAATCTAAACAAAGTCTGACTGTCCCCGAGTATTCAGGTTGTGTAGAAAACAATATTCCTTGAAATCCACAAGATTGCACCAAGACTGCATCATTTGCTCTTTGTTTTCACAGTGTTGAAGACAATCCTAAGATCTGGCTGGTTGTGCCTAAGGCTATTTGGCCTTGGCTGGAGGTGTAGCTCAGTGGTACAGCATTGTCTGGTACATGCATGGCCCTTGCTTTCATCCCCATCACCACAAAAGTACATAAATCACAAATTTAATTAAGGTAAAAATTCAGCCTAATCACAAAATGGAACCACTTGGAGAACAACAAGAATATATGGTCAAATGGTCTGGGGATTTAGCTCAGTGGCTTTGGTGTCTGTCTGGCAACAGCAAAGTCTTGAGTTAGATTCCTGGTACCCCATACCACAATGCCAGGTGTGGTGGCTCACACCTGTAATCCCAGCACTCGATAGGCAGAAGCAGGAAGATTGCAGTGTGTTTGAGGCTCGCCTGGGCTGCACAGCGAGTTCAGGGCCAGCCTGAACTACACAGCAAAACCCTGTCTCAAAAAAAAAAAAAAAAAAAAAGAATTTATGGTCAAAAAGTCCCAATTCAGTATAGCTTTAGAGACTCAGTATGGTGGCGCACACCAGTTATCCTGGTACTTGGAAGGCTGAAGAAGGGTTGCTATAAGTTAGAGGCCAGTCCTGGCTACATAGTGAGTTCAAGGCCAGCCAAAACTACACAGAGAGGCCCTGTCTCCAAAAAAACAGAAAAAACAAAACAAAAAGGAAATAAAGTAGATAGCTTTAGTTTGTTTTCCTAATATACAGCCTTCACTAAAATGAAATTATATTTAACGATAACCTTGATCTATGAAAAAAATAGGAAGAACTCATGAAAAGGCAGAAATGAACCTAAAGTCTCCCTCTCAAGAGAACCTTATCACCATATTGATTGTTGGAAAAGATCAAAACGTATTGCCAAAGAGTCACAACCCAATCATCTTCATCTGCTCCTCGAGCAAGTAAACAGTCCAGTCCAAGGGTCCAGTCCCGGGCAACACACCCTCTGGGTGTCCAATGAACACCTGGTGAGTAGCCCAGGGCAGACAGAGCCTTGCACTTTTGTCCATGGGATAGCCAGCAAATGGAGCGAAGAGTCTTTATAAAAGAGGTCTTTGTGAATGCATGTTTCACAGCGAGGGCCTCAGTCACCACAGTGTTTCCAAGCAGAACTCGCCAGTTTGTCAAGCACCTTATCTCACATGCAAAGGTTTCCAACACATCACTGAGGCAATGAGATAAGTCAACACTGAGATCCCAATAAAACCTATGAGTAACTCTAGATAACCTTTCTCTGAGTTCCTGTCCTACCCTGTACGTCCCCATGACTTTAGCCAGAACGCTAACAGCTGTCACTTCTGAGCACTTCCACTGCCTATCGCTGATGCCTTTGAGGTCCAGCTCCCATCACGTCAGCTCTTTGACTATTGCTCAGCATATAAACACGGTGAATGAATGAATACCTGGATCTGGGAAGGCCATAGTCATTATTTCAAATAGAAAGATGTGTTTACCAAACATGTGGGAAAAGATGAAGGTTTAAGAGCCAGAATACCAAGCTTCTGAAAAAGACAGCTTCCACAGTCTTCCCTTAGATGTTCAACAGCAGAGTTAGCTCTCTGCACAAAGGACACTTCCAAATACCTATCAGGGAAAAACAAAGCAAAACATCTAATCTAAAAAGTAAAGTAAAAGGGAGACAAAACGAGACCATGGACTCAGGGTTAGTTATTTTATTTTATTTATTTTGAGATAGGGTCTCGCTTTGTGGTTCAGGCTGGCCCTGAGCTCAGCCTCCAACTCACATCACAGCAATCCTCCTGCCTCTGCCTCCTGAGTGCTGGGATTACAGGCATGAGGCACCACGCCCGGCACTGTGGTATGTGGTACTGGTTGCTGCCGGGGTGAGTCTCCATGACCAGTACTGTATGTGGTTTCCGGGGATCGAACCCAGGTCCTTGCGCTTGCAAGACAGGTGCCGGAACCACTGAGCTATATCCCCGGCCAACTCAGGGTTATTTTAAACCAGTGGTTCTAATCTTTTGTGAGTAATGGATTCCCTTGAGAATTTTATGAACTCTACAGATTCTCTCTTTGCAGAAAATAAACAATCAAAATTTGGCATATAATCTGACAGCATCAGACACTCCTTGCCACAACCTGTAATACTGCCCAAACCTAAATTCAAAATCTGCTTAGAATCTGCATTTCCAGCCATGTCTGAATAAAGGCAACCCAAATGCACCAACCAGCTGGTTGAGTATTTTTGTTTGTTTTATCAACCAGTTATTTTAAGATGCTACATCAATATTAAGAGAACCCAAAGACACAGGCAAAGCATTTGTCATATCTCACCACCCACCACAGTAACCCTCCTTCTCTTGCTACCTCATTTTTAGTAAGTCACAATAACAAACTGTGGAATGAAGATGTTCTATCTTCCCCAGTGAGGACATAATTTCAAAAGCACTCAAGAATTCCTGGGTATCGTGGTACATACTTGTAACCACAGAACATCAGAGCCTGAGGCAGGAGGATTGTCTGAGGCTAGACTGAGCTATACAATAGGTTCAACACCTACCTGACTTCACTGTGAGATCTTGTCTCAAAAAAAATTAAAAGTAGGGCTGGGGATTTAGCTCGGTGGTTCCGGCGCCTGTCTTGCAAGCGCAAGGGCCTGGGTTCGATCCCAGCAACCACATAACAATACTGGACGTGGAGACTCACCCCAGCAGCAACCAGTACCACATACCACAGTGCCGGGCGTGGTGGCTCACGCCTGTAATCCCAGCACTCGGGAGGCAGAGGCAGGAGGATTGCTGTGATGTGAGTTGGAGGCTGAGCTGAGGGCCAGCCTGAACTACAAAGTGAGACCCTGTCTCAAAAAAAAAAAAAAAAATTTAAAAGTAGAAGCCATGTCTGATAGTATGATTTGTTCTCCCTACAATGCATATGTTTTAGATGACTAGTAATTACTGACTGGTTCACTAAATAACAGATTTAAAATAACCTATACATTATCTTTTATAATAAAATAAGCTATGAACTCAAGTAGTAAAAATAATGCTAACGGGCCAGGGATTTAGCTCAGTGGTTCCCAGGCCTGCCTTGCAAGCACAAGGGCCTGGGTTCAATCCCAAATTAACCACATACAACAATGCTGGGCGTGGAGACTCACACCCACCAGCAATCAGACTCACATATCACAATGCTGGCATGGTGGCTCACACCTATAATCCCAGCACTTGGGAGGCAGAAGCAAAAGGATTGCTGTGAGTTCAAGGCTGTCACGGCCAGCCTGAACTACAAAAGTGAGACTTTGCCTCAAAAAACAAACAAATGAATAAATAATAATAACACTATCTAAAATTGGCAAGAACAATTAGACTCCTAGGAGCTTCAAATAAAAGAATAGGTCAGTCAAAAACATGGTCCTTTCCCTTCCCTCCCCTCCTTTCTCATCCCTTAGTTTCTCTCCTTGATAGGAGATGAAGCTGTCTATGTATATGCTCCAAATTACAGCCACTACTCCCAAAGGGCATGAGGGGAACTCCAAAAGTGGACTCTCAGAAGATCTGAACATGAATCTTGCTTGCAGTTGTGGAAGATATTTCTTCTGTAAGTGTATCTTAAATATCAACAAAGCCTAACCTCCTGGGTTATGTACCTAGAGAGTGGATGAACGATAAAGACCCTGCCCTCAAGGAGTCTAAAATGAAGTCGGAGAGACAAGAAATAGGCCACTGAAATAGAATGATAGGTATCACCATAGAATGAAAGACTAACTAAGGGGCTAACTATCGTTACCCAGGAAAGTCTTCTTTAAAAAATAATCTGTAGATCCAATTTCAATAATAAAAAGGAGCTGGGGATGGTGGTACACAACTACAATAATCTCAAAGGAGGCTAAGGTAGGAGGATTACCACAAGTTCCAGGCCAGCTTGTACTAGTGAGATGCTATCTCAATAAACAAACAAATTTTTAAAATATTTTAAAAGGGAGAGAGAATTAATTAAAAAGGAGTCAGGCAAGGTGGCATATGGCTGTAATCCTAGCACTTGGGGTGGTTAACCAAGAGCAGTTTAGTAAAAACTCTGTCTCAAAAATAAAAACAGGGATGGCTGGGTTACACACGTGTGATCCTGCATTTGAGAGGCTGAGGCAGGAGGATTGCTATAACTTTGACACTAGCCCGGGCTAGGGCTAGTACAGTGAGACCATCTCAATCAATCAATCAACCAACGAATGAGGGAGGTAGTTCAGAGCAAGGTTGTGGGTTCAATCGCTAGAATAAACAAAAGGAAGGAAGAAAGAAAAGGAGGAAAGGATGGAAATTTGTTTTTTAATTAAAAGAAATTACTCAAGTTGTTCTTTGTTTCTAGGTGATTTTTTTTTTCCTTCCAGTTGGTTGGGAGAGTGAGTGGCAGATGACTAATCGGGTAAAAGGCATATGAAAAGGCCCAGAAGCAAGCATCTCTGGGAGAGCTAGTCTCAGTTTACTGGAACGTTAAGTTTAATGGAGAAGTGGACAGATGGGCGGAGCTTTCAAAGGGTCCTCATATGAGCCCGCTGATGAAGTCACGGCCCTTGGTCGCTTTTGCTAGCCTGACTTATAAGTTTTTATTCTGCAGTAATTTTATATTCACAGAAAAGTTCAATTATTACAGAATTCCCATTTTCCTTCACCTAGCCTTCTTTTCCCTGTTTTTTTTGTTTTTTTTTTTTTTTTGAGGGGCCGGGGTTCTGGTACCAGAGATTGAACTCAGGACCTTATACTTGCAAAGCAGGTGCAGCAACACTGAGCTAAATCTCCAGCCCTCTTTTCCCTAATGTTAATATAACCATAGTATAATTGCCAAAATGTTTTTTAAAATTAACTTTAGGACAAAAAAAATTAAACTACTTTGAGATTCTGCCAACTTCTCCATTAATTTCCTTTTCTATTCCAGGACCAACCCAAGACCCCACATCCCATTTCAGTTAACACAAAACTGAAATTCTTTTCGTTACCTCTGAGCAGCAGTTTCATCATTTCTTGTCATTCTCCATCCATGCTTCCCTCCCTGCTGCCCACCGTCACCAACCCATATTCTTTTAGCACAAAACGCAAGACATAGAAACAGATGACTTGGAAAAGAGAGATTAAGGACATAAGCAAATCTAACACAAAAAAATCAGTGACATGTTCATATGGCAAGACAAGCATGCACACACTTGCACATGTGCACATACACACAACACACGTCACCTACAAAATTAATGTGGTCTAAAATACTACTTCCACTATGGGAGAAAAAAAACAATGCAGATAGGTTTCTGCCTCTTCAGTTTTGCGACCAAGTATTAAGTTCTCTTAAAATTCTCTTAAAACTTAAGTTCTCTTTAGAAGGCAGGAAGGCAGTTCTCAAATCACCTCAAGAAGCTGAGATACTTTGAAACCATCCTCAAAATAAAATGCTGGCAAAACCATCTGGGATTTGGGAAAGGGCAGAAGCATGACTCATTTCTTTTCTAGTTGTTCATGATGGCCTCTAACAGTCAGGACAAAATTCCATCATATTGCAATTATCTTTATAAAGGGACTTTACCAGTATTAGTCATACTTCTGTTATGTACATGACCTGCACGCCAACCCTCCATCTCCTACAACTACCACAACTACATCCATGAGTAATGTCCACTTTCTAGAAGCACAATTTCTAGGATCCTGTGCAGAAATTGCTATAATGCTGATGCAAACTGGCAGTTTTTTCTATAATTTTTAAACCATAACTGTTAACAATAGTTATCCTTGGGAGGTAGAACTTAAGTAGTACTTTAACTTTCCCTACGTAGTTCAGCCATTAGAAGTTACTAATCAAATATTCATCAAATACATGAGGAGCACAGTCCTTTTGGGAGGGTGAGAGAGAAAGCTGGGCATGAAAGGAAGAAGGCAGGCAGGCAGGCAGGCAGGCAGGGAGGCAGGGAGGCAAGGAGGCAGAAAGAGAAGAAAAAAGGGAGAGAAGAAGGAAGGGAAGAAGGAAGGTAGGTCTTCCTTTTGTGGTGCATATGATCTAAACTGCACTCTAATCTCCAATATTAGTCATTTATAATTAAATCAATCAAAATTAGACAAAATTAAAATGTTAATTTCACAGTTCCACTATTTATATTTAAAATGGTGACATATGCCTAGTGCAGAAAAGTTCTATTAGACAGGTTTGATGTAAAAGAAGCCCTGGTACTCCTTCCGACTTTGGAAATACAGAGAAGGTACTTGAAACAGGCTCTAAAGCAAGGATTCCAGGCTGACAACAGCATATATAACCAGCCTCCTGCATCAGCAATACCAAAATTTCCAGGGCTCTTACCCAAACCTAGAAGGCAAAACACTTCAAAGAGGCATTAGAGAAATGAATACACAATGGACTATAATTGCACTTTGCTAAGGTAAGCTTAGATCAAAATGCCCTTAAAAAAACCCCAAAGCAACAACAACAAAAAAAACACTACAATACAAGCTCCAATTAGAACCTCACTAAAAAGAGGGGGAAACAGAACTGGAATTAACTGACAGAGCACTATGGAAATTTTTAACAAGCTAAATGAAAGATCAAGAGAACCAACCAAAGAATGTACTATCCCCATTCAAATAGCTTTCAATAGGAGACACATTTCTCAATAATCAAGGTCAGCAGTGAAATCAAGTGATTAACACCACAAAAATAAAACAAAAAAGAGGTGGGATTTATTCTCTTTCCTCCAAGTGCTTCACCTACATCACTTAGCACGTGGTATCTCAGCTTCCCCATCTGAGTAATGGGTGCAAAGATAGTTGCTATTTCACAAGGCTGTTATATGGTTCCTTGGGTGAATACAGGTAAAATGAATAAAACAGTGCCTGGCACTGTGTTAAAGGGGCTGGGCCCCAACTATTTCTAAGGATCTAGTTTCAACTGCCAGAGAGTTAAAGATTTCTCTAAAGGTAAGCTCACAGGACAAAGAAACCCTGTACTGTCATATTAGAAAGGTTTTAAAGGTTCATTTCACCCCAATAGACACCTTCCAACCATATCCTCTAGGCTATTACTCAAAACACCCATGGCCATGGAACAGCTGCAGGAACTCCTGCAAGCTGCAGGACCTAGTGTAGATGTTGAGAAATGGAGGGGTCCATTTTTTTTTCAGTTATGTATTCTGTTTCTCCAGCAGGACTATTCTATCTTTCATTCAGATACTCATTAAGAGCCCATAATAAGCCAGGCACTTCAGTAGGCAAGGAGACAACAAAACCAAAAACCCTCCAGTTTCAAGAGGGAGAGGATAACTACTCCACTCCTGTAAATTCTCCTGAAGATATAGTCATACAAGATGGTATGTTCAAGTTTTCTCTACAACACTAATTGGAAACAAATCAAATGTCTACCCACAAGAGACACAAAAATCAGTAATAGTGTATGTGCCCCATGAGTCTATAGAAAAGAATGAATTTTTTTCTACTAACATGTAACATGTAATGATCTCTCAAGACTTTTAGCAACAAAAGGAAAATGCAGTCATAACTGCAATCTGCTACCACACACGTAAAAGCAGGGGGGAAGTCATACACACTAATACTCACTCATCTGTATATGTATTCAAGCATCTTTGAAAGGAAAATAGATCTGAGAAACCACTGACATCTCTGAGGGGGACCACAAGGTCACTTGAAGACAAGGACAAGGGAATAGTCTTTGGTGTTGAGTGACTACTGATGCAGAACCACATGGACATATCACCACACAAAGACAAAGGAGATACATACACTATTAATGATGTGCTAATGGAACATAGGCCGGTCACAATAAGCAAGATCTCAGAGAACGTTGGACCCTTGAGATGTCAAGGATGAACAGGAAATTCAATCAGAGAAGGATTAGTGAGGACACTCAAGAGAGAGGAGCTGGCTTCATCAAAAACAGGTGAAGAAGAAGAGTGTTCAGGGGCCCTGAGCAGCCCACCATGGCTGGGAGACAGGTATCTGGAGAGAGAAGTCCAGGGCCAGGCAGACAAGGAGAATGCACCAGACAGGACAGGCTTCTACAGGACACTAATGAACCTTGACTTGACTTTGTAGACAACATAGAGCCTGAAGGTTTTTAAGCAGAGGAATCCAGGTTTTTCTTGGAGCCTTATGCAGGGAAAAGAAAGGACAAGAGAATACCATGGGGGAAAGTTCTGTACACAGCCAACAACATCCTGTATCTTGGGATCCCCCAAAGCAAGCAACAAGGAATTTCACTTAAGGGCACCAGTGAGTAGTCCTTACAATTTGAAAGCAGTAACCTCTATTAATTATGTCAAACACTTTTCACCTGTGGCACAACCAACTTTGTGAAGTATAGCTCAAGGAAGTTAAATAGCCTGATTAAGGTTGACAGAACACAGGACATGAATCTATCCAGCTCTCTAAACACATTATTGAACACATTATTGATGCTGATCAAGGCAGTTTTCTCTAGTCTACATAAAATGAGAAACATGCACCTACATGTGTCTATGTAAGGTAGCCGACTTCCTTGAAATGAGATTTCATTCTGGGACTAGACCCTGCTTCTAGAGTATAGCATTCTCTCTCTCCTTTCCTTCCTTTGTTCTCCCCTTGACAGAACTGTAAAACTTGCTTTTGGTAAACTTGCTACTTGTTTTCCCATCACTATATTCTCTATCCAGTCTATAAAACTTGAGTCTAGGGGAATTTAGCTCAGGTGCACCATGCCTTCCTTGCAAGTCCAAGGTCCCAAGTTCGATTCTATGTACCGAAAAAAAAAAAAAAAAAGTCTTAATAAAATGTGGTGGCCCACACCTACAATCCTAGTATTCTGGGAGGCTGGGGCAGGAGTATCCCAAATTCAAACCCAACCTGGCTAACTCAGTGACACGGCAAAAACTTGACTCACATTTTTAACTAAGGAAAGTGAGCACTGGGAATACAGCTCAGTTTGAAGGTCCTACATTCAATCCCTAGTACTAAAATTTTTTTAGGAAGAGAAAGAGAACCAAGTCCCACACTAATGATGGCACTGCCTGAACATTTACCAGGACCTAGGCATTATTTAAGTTTCTGGTTTGTTTTGAGACAGGACCTCACTATGTATCCTAGGCTGGTCTGGAACTTGTGATCCTGCGTCAGCTCGCAGTGCTAGAATTACAGGCACAGACTGCAATACTCAGCTACTTAATTGTCTAAATACACTATTTTAAACTGTAACCACCAAAGGAGTAGACACTGTCACGGTCCCTTTTACAGAGGTACCCGAGGCACTGTAAGTTTCCCAAGCATCTGTTTAAGGATGCAGAGGAGATATGAAAAGTAACTGAGACTTCGGTCCAGGACGTGTCCTGATGAGGCAGAGTAATTGAGCCCAGCCAGCAGGTTCCAACACCAAGAATGTCAAACAACCTCAACTGCTATCTGGCTTGTTACCTGGTGTTAACGTTTAGATGTGTGAGACACTCACTGATAACACTCAAAATTCACTGCTACCTGGGGGCAAGTTTCAAGCTGTAAAAAGACCATGAGATATAGGATGCATTGCTCTACTTTGGGATTCAAAACTTCATCACGCTGCCTTGCAGCATCTAACATGCTCACTTAGCTGAGAATTTCATTAATTAAAATGTTTTCGACCAACATTCCAAAGGTTTTTCATTTTCACAGTTTTTCTTTTCACTTGTGGCATTTAGTTTTCAATGATATAAAGACTCTGAGCTAGCAGAGAGGATTGTTTTATTATTAGGGACTGAACGCAGGGGCTGTGCACTGAATGACACCCTCAGCCCTTACTAATCTGACATAGGGTCTGGCTAAACTGCCCAGGCGGGGCTTGAATTTATAAGCCTCATGCCTCAGCCTTCCTGTGCTGGGATTATAGTCCTGTGTCAACATGACCAGCTAAGCAGAGGTACATATTTTAGCTCACATAACAGGCAAAAGAACTCAAAAGTACCTATCTTGGTCTTATTTTCTAATACCAGGAATCAACTAAGGACCTTACAGGCAGGTGCAGGGTCACTGAGCAACATTCTGGGGCAGTATCTAACTTGCCTGAGGTCTAAAGCTGATAAGAAGCAAAGACAACTAACACCTGAGGTTCCTTCCTCTCCACCACTTGAGGAACCCTTAGAACCTCAGGAAGACAGTCCAGACTTCATCTTCTCTAGGTTTCTTACTGGAACCTCACACTTAGACACAGTGTTGCACACCTATAATCTACCTAGACTCCCACCTGAGAGACTGAGGCAGGAGAATCTAAAACTCCAGGCCAGCCTGCACAATTTAGTGAGACAAAATTTAAAAAGGCTGCACAAGTTACTTAGTGGTAGAAGTCTTAACTGCATGCTTGGAGCCCTCGGATCAATTCCTAGAACTGGAGTGGGAGGAATCTCATATCTTTATATATTATAATAACAGAAATGGTAGTACACGCCTATAATCTCAGCACTCGGGAGGCTGAGGCAGAAGGACTGCAGGGAGATCAAGGCCAGCCTGGGCTACACAATGAGTTCAAGACCAGCTGGAACTACATATCGAGACTCTGTCTCAAAAAATTATAAAGGGCCAGGGATTTAATTCAGTGGTTCCAGTGTCTGCCTTGCAAGCACAAGGTCCTGAGTTTGATCCCCAGTACCACATACCACAATGCAGGGCTCGGTGGCTCATGCCTATAATCCCAACACTTGAGAGGCAGAGGGAGGATTGCTGTGAGTTCAAGACCAGCCTGAACTACAGTGAGGCCATCTCAAAAAAAAAAAACTGGGGCCGGGGGTTTAGCTCAGTGGTTCCCATTCCTGTCTTGCAAGTGCAAGCACCTGGGTTCAATCCCTGTTAACCACTGGGTGGTAATACTGGGTGTGGAGACTCATGCCCAGCAGCAATCAGTACCACATACCACAGTGCCGGGCACGGTGGCTCATGCCTGTAATCTCAGCACTCGGGAGGCAGAGGCAGGAGGATTGCTGTACTGTGAGTTTGAGGCTGAGCTCAGGGCCAGCCTGAACTACAAAGCAAGACCCTGTCTCAAAAAAAAAAAAAAAAATTAAGGACTGGAGATTTAGCTCAGTGATTCCAGAGTCTGCCTTGTAAGCACAAGTTCCTGAGTTCAATCCCCAGTAACCACATACGATAATGCTAGGTGTAGTGGCTCACGCCTGTAATCCCAGTACTCAGAAGGGAGGCAGAGGCAGAGGCAGGAGGATTGCTGAGTTCAAGGCTGAGTTCAGGACCAGCCTGAACTACAAACAGAGACCCTGTCTCAAAAAAGAAAAAAAGTTGAAAATTTAAAAACACCCTGTTCCAGTTGACCACTCGGGTCCTACTGCAGCAATACAAATAGAAGAATAGTAGGGGTGTAACTCAGTGATAAAACACCTACCTAGCATAAGTGAGGTCCTCTGTTTTGTACTCAACACCAAAAAGAGGAACAAAAAACAATCTCATAGCACTTACAAAATTTTTTATTTTGTAATTTCTCCAATGCTTGAATATAACCCCTTTAAAATGCAAGTGACCACCATCTCTCAGTATTCTCTCCATCAGAATATTAAGTAAATATATAGATGTGTTTCTGTTTGCACAAACGGCTTGTTAAATTACAAAAGCAGAGCAAACTTTAAAATCTCCAAATTATTCCTTACTGAAGAGAAAATATGAACTCGAACTGGTTTAAGAAGTTCTTTCTCGGCCAGGGATTTAGCTCAGTGGTTCCAGCGCCTGTCTTGCAAGCGCAAGGACCTGGATTCTATCCCCAGTTAATCACATACAATACTGGGTGTGGAGACTCACACCCAGCTGCAATCAGTACCACACACCACAGTGCCGGGCATGGTGGCTCACGCCTGTAATCCCAGCACTCAGGAGGCAGAGGCAGAAGGATTGCTGTGATTTGAGTTTGAGGCTGAGCTCAGGGCTAGCCTGAATCACAAAGCAAGACCCTGTCTCAAAAAAAAAAAAAAAAAAGTTCTTTCTCATGAGATGAAATCTGTCTTTCTACTCAATGCATTCTTGGACTGAAATGTTTAGTCACATTTAAGTCTTTAAGATAAGATCGAGAGGAAAAAAAATCAGGCCACTGCCTTCTAAAATCTTTACTTTCTGGTACAGAAACAGGG